>VATE01000198.1:0-25944 GCA_008065195.1 Metschnikowia amazonensis
CCAAGAATTTTATAAATGAGTAATCGTCCAGATATAAAATTTCTGATTACTGAATTCTATTAAAAGTTGGTGTGAAACATTATGCTATTTGGTATGAATAATTTTGAATATTGGTATGAATAATTTTGTCGCACTAGTATGAATAATTTTGTCGCACTGGTATGAAAAATATTGAAAAATACTGTATTAATTTAAACAGCTTTGAAAATAGAAAAAATTGTTTATATTGGCCGAGGGTACTTGAATACTCACTTCTCATAAATTCCGTAGTAGTGTGCGTATTACATGGGAAAAGTTTTGGAAATCGTTTTGCCTGTTTTAAATAATTCTTAAAAAAAAGCCCTTGATGTGGAAGTTCACAGAATGAGATCTTGGGAACGGAATACGGGTTGCATATGTCTTTGAATTCTAGGAACCCAGCACGGCAAAATATTCCGAACCAAGAAAACAGCATGGTTCAATCCAAGAATTTCAAGGTTCCATATCCCTTAACGCAGTGAGTTAGACCCAAGGGTATAATGTTGTACACCAACTTTAATTAGATGTATCTATAAAATACGTATTTAGCCGTGTATCTATATCTACGCATCTATGAGGATGGATAGAGCAAATCTGACTATCTTACATGTTAGGTGACTTAAAATGACGTACTAGTTGAGCCAGAGCTAGTTTACATGTTAGGTGACTTCGACTGTCGTACTAGTTGAGCCAGAGCTAGTTTACATGTTAGGTGACTTCGACTGTCGTACTAGTTGAGCCAGAGCTGGTTTCTTTTGCATGAAGCTTCTTCGTTTGTTTTTATAGTGTGAGAGTAGGTATAGGGGCCGCGTTTTGTAGTTATGACAAATTTTTACTTTTTTTTTGGTTTCAAGTGTTTTCTGGTATAGTCTGTAACTAGGGAGAAAAATAGAAATTTGGTGAGAATAGTGGCTTCCTCGGGTACATGCACTTTCAATATTAAGAAATTTTAAATCTTGACGATTGTCTCATATACACTACATTGAGGCATTTAGGAATCTTACAATTCCAATTAATGGTCAAAACAGAAGCAACTGACCTGGTTTCCTTGTCAGGCTGTATATACAAAAAAAAATTGTTAGGGGTATGCGAAACTTTTTGAATTACTAAAATTCTGCTAGGTGCGGTTTGAATCGTTTTGCCACGCTGGTTTGAATAGTTGTGAAAGAGAGTGTACGTAAAATACCCAAAGCGCCCCAAACATCACTTGATTCTAATTTTGTATAGCTGCTTGATGGTAGGTTTCAGCAGCTATTTTTCCTATATATGCGCGATCGCCGAAACCACCAACCAAATATATTTCATTCACATCTATCTTTGCCCAACGTGATTTATGCGGGGATGACCCTCTATTTGGAAGCCACCAACGCGAATCAGGATGTCTTGTTGTAAAGCACAGCTCTAAATTTGCAATTTTGTTGTCATCTTCAAAGTCGATGTAGTTCAAGTTTCCTTTTAAATTCACCCTTGGCGAGCCAGCTGGAGATGAAAGAATTCCTCCAGGATAAGTCATGTTAACAATTTCCAGTGTCCAATGATCGCCTGCTCGGATAGTAAAGGAGTAAGAAGACCCTTTCAAGATATTTTGAAATGTAGAACCAATTTCTACAATAAGCCAATAAGGGTTGCCATCGCCATCGCAATCGGCATAGTACTCCATAAAGGAAACTGGATATTCGCCGGAGGACGCACTGGCTTCGATAGTATTAACATTCATCAATGACTCCCTGGAAACTAAGGTTCTGGCAATTTTTGCCCCTTCTTCCTCACTTGAGATATGAAATTCTCTCTCTGTATCATCTAAAAGGGGCTTCTGAAAGCTCTGTGAAGGTACCATATTAAGAGCTGCTAAAATGTTCAATACTTTCATCTTTACTGTCAATTGTTAATTGGCGATAACTGCACTCCGCGTTTCGGAATTAGATTTTCGCAACACCATCCTCGCTTGCATATAGCATTTTTAATTTAATTGCGGAGATATACTCACGTGGTAGAAATAACGACGAGAGAATGGTCGACCGCCATTGATTGTTCGTTTGAGTCTATTGTGAACATCATTACACAATATTATTGGAACAAAGTCTTGGCTCTCAATAGAAACTAAGACTTTGGTACGAGCCCGTGACGTCTTAAATCTCAATGTCGCCAATGACATCATTACTGTTTATATCATTCAGGTCCACTTCCATAAAGTCTTCACCATAATCATCCTCTGGATTTCTTATTGTACGCCTGCCAAGTTTTTCAGCCTCCGCTCCCAGAATAGGTGTCGCACTTCTGTTGATTTGAGAATATTGAGAGCTGTTTATCGCCGTAAGGTATAAAAAGCACACTCTTTTCCTTCTTTTATTGTAAATGAACCAGTAATATGACCACATAGTTTGATAAGGATGATTGAGGTCCTCTAATATGGACAGGTCAGATGGTTGAAATTCATAAATTTTACAACCTGGATCACTCATGCTTGTCAATAAATCGTTGGCTTTTGGCGAGTTTGTATTGCTTAGGCTGCTTTTTCGAGTTTCAGAAATATTTTGAGCTGAGATATTCGGCGAACGAGAAGGGATGACATCCATATAGACATTGATTGTGTCCCAAATCCAACTAAGTAAGTCCTCTCTCTTTCCAAGAGAAATCATCTCGCTATTGAAACGATTAATTAAATCTTCTGAATTTTCAAGCTTGTGAAAATTTTCGGTTGAAGGCTGTAAATTAGAGAAGTCATGATCAGGATAAGTAGCATTCAAGATCGCAATTAAATACGCGAATGTTTTCCTTGTAGAAGCCTTCTTCAAAGACCCGAATGGAGACTCATCGACTGCATACTCTTCGTTACTTTCTCCAAGGAGTGACAGGGATAAATTAGATCTGTGCCCCACATTCTCAGCAGTCTCAAAAAGTTCAGATCTGTTAAATGTAAACAGGTTTGAGCTTCTGCGTCTTTCACGCTCCAAGTTGTCAGCGCTTGAACTTCCCTTCCGCACAAAATTGGGGTGGGGGGGTGAAGCACTGCTACCGAATATAGAATTCACAGATTGTTTCCTTTCTCTGTCTATTGATTGAGAGAGTTGGTGATCCTCCAAAATTTGATCCACGTGTTTGTCTATTGTTTTGAACAATTTCTTGTCAGAGCCTATCGCCTTTGTTGTGAATAGGTCACAGCCACCTTTAATTATTAGATTGTTATCAAGGGATTGGAAATTGAGTTCTTGGTTCACCAACTCTATGTCAAGCTCGTCCATAAACTTCATCGTGGGCTATTAAGGAGAGTGAGACTAGCAAGACTTCCTTATCGAGTTGAGCCAGCCTCGAACCCGCGACGAATTAATGAAGATTAGATCACGTGCTACATTCTCGTATTTCCAGCTTCCCAATTTCAAACTCAACACTTTCTGAATACTCTGGGCACAAAGTCTTCGATGAGACAACTTTTGCAAAGCGCCGTAACTTCCATCTTGAAGGCTCTTGATCAGAAAGATAACTTCGAGTTGCACTTAAATCTGGCTGACTTTCTGTGGATCTTTCGTCGTCGAACTCAGGCTCGTAGAATTTCCAAAGTAAAATTCTCTGAGTAGCAAGTTTTGACCAAGTGTAGCCCAAAGCTGGTGTTTTTTTTTCAGGCCCGCTGATATGCACTAATTTTCCGTTTGAATTTTTTATTTCCTTGTCCTTATCTTCAAATGTATGAATTTTTCTCTTCTTGATGAGATGATTTTCACTCTCCTGGTCGTGATTCGTTGCCAGTATTACTGATGTCGGATTCCAACCTGAAAACACTCCTACTTGATTATCAAATTCAAGAGGGTCATATCGTGGAGCAGAATAGGCATCAGAACTTTGCGAGCTAAAAACATCACTCACTTGGTTAGAAACTATAACAGCTACATTGTATCTTCTTGCCAAGCCCGACAAGTGTCTATACAAGTGTAAAAGGTAATGCTTTTTTGAGGTTCGATTTTTGAAAGAAGAATTACTTTTCAAGTACTTATTGGACAGTTCGTCAAACCGCGTCTTGAGTTGACGGAAACCAGGAGTAGAAGAAAGTTGACCTTCTTGTTGTGATAAGTAGTTCCTCAAATAAACAGATGTATTGATAAATGCATCTTCCGATCTCAAGTGATGTCCTATGCTGTCGATAAAAATCATTTTAACTTTTCTTCCGCATGCTTTTTCTGCATCAAGCTTGGCCCTAAGCTGGGTAAATAGTATATGGTCTAGGTTTTCTATATCCTGACAATATATGTATGAGATGTTCTCAAGAGCCTTTTTATCCACTGAAGCGAAATCCGAGAGACGTTTACTCTCCATTAATGCCTCTGTAGATATAAAGATGCTAGAGTCTTGCACTTGTTTGGTTTCAGTTGAAGCTTGGATCCGTGCTGCCAACCAGAGAAGAAATTGTGATTTTCCCGTACCACTAGCTCCGAAGACCTCTGTTACTTGACCAGGGTAGATACCCCCGCCCAAGTTCGTATCCAATGATTTTAACCCAGTAGGTATAGCACTATTTTCGAAAAATTCCGTAGGACGTATTTCTGAGATCAAGAATTCCGAAAATCTCTCAAAGTCTATGCCCGTCATATCTAAAGACTTGCCCACACGAGATGCCAGCACGCCACTTTGCGGAGATAACATGCTATGGTTTATTAAATCGACAGAAGTCAAACCATTTCGAATCAGTGCATTCTCTATTGCAGTATATGATTCATCATTCCAAGTGCTGAAGATATCCGGAAACTCCTTCCCTAGATCCATAAATAATACTAATGAAATGAGAAATTTTGCGTTGCGCGTAATTTATTTAGACTGAGTACCGAAGAACACATTGGAGGAATACAATAGTCAAGTACATTTACGGACATAAAACTAAGATACCAATGCGGCTTCAATTGACTTTAAGCTAATGAGCACCAGAGATAAAGAACCACTTATCGATAGACTTGTCAATTGGTGCTGCTGCAAGCGGAGAGGCCTGAGGAATTTGAGCAGTTTCGCTGTAAGAAGCAGTAGAGGTCAATGTGGTGTTTGTCAAATCAATCTCACCAGGGTTAGTAGCCCCCTTGATCAATTTGTCCCAAGCTTCAGCACACTCTGAAATGACTTCATCGGCGTACTTCTTATTCTTGCATTCACCAGAAAAGGCGAATTGATTTTCGGGTTTTCCATCTGGGATTTTGTAAATTCTGAACCACTCATTAGTAGCTCTTAATAATCCTGGCAAGTGAGTTTCAACATCTTCGATGTCATTCAACTTTGAAGCCAAAGGATCGTTGATGTCAATCACGATCACTTTCCAATCAGTTTCGCCTTCGTCCAACAATGCCATAACACCCAAGACTTTGACTTGTTTGACCTGGCCAACAGTTGCAACCTGTTCACCAATTTCACAGACATCCAAAGGATCATCGTCTCCTTTTGCCTTAGTTTCAGGATGAACTTGGTTGGGGTCTTCCCATGTTTGTGGGAACGCACCGTAGTTGTGAATGTAACCGTGGTGTGGGAAACAGTTTCTCACAAACCTCAACTTACCTTTTTTAGTGTCTTGAATGATTGGGTTCAACTTTTGCTCTTTGGAGATCTCCATCTTGGCGTTGGTCCATCTTGGAACCTCAACGATCATGTTGAGAATGGTCTTTTCCTTGTTAGCGTACAAAGGGATGTCATGGAATGGAGAAATAGGCTTTCCATCCTGTTCAATGTAGACCTTGTGTTCCAAAGTGTTGGCAGCACCAACTTGACGGGTAGAGTAAGACATTGTGTGTAGTTGCCGAGACAGTGCCCAAAATTCTCCAGATTTTTATACACGGTTTGCATATAGCCAGATCACGTTATATCACCTGTTCAAGGCATACATTACTTTTCGCAACAAGTAGTTATTCAAGTCATTAGCAACCATAGGATTGCATATTGCGTTTATCTCCGCTTTTTTTGCCAATAGCATTCCTCTCGTTAGTTCTCTCCGAACTAGCTTGGTATTGTAAGAATCAACGCGGCTTGAATTCGAGGCAATGATCTCTTTAAGGAAGCTCATGAGTAATTTCCACTCCCTTTTCGCAATTGTGAGAAACTCACGCTCATGTTCAAGTAAAAATGCTCCGGCGAGCTGAATGTTTCGGACGTGCCCTTGGTAAGTAAACAAATAATTCCAAAAAATTCTCAACCCATACACATCTGAGTCAAAAAAAGCTAAGATAGGGATTTTAGGAAGTTTTTGTCTAATTATTTGTGTGGCAGTCCTAGTTGCATGATCCGGGAAACCCTTTCCACTCATCAATATAACTGAGAGCTTTGAATTCTTGATGAAATCACTGAAAGACCTAAGTATCGCTTCTTTCTCAAGAATAATGATCACGTCAATGCTCTTACACAGATGAATACATTCCAAAGCTTTGAAGTTGGGTATCATGTTCAAGTCATTAGAATATCTTAAGTCCATGGTAAAATTTGAAAATTGCAACTTTATCTCTGGACCACCCCAAATCACACCTTTCGTTGATGGTACAATGTGCAAATCATCTGTCAAGTACAACTTGAGTGACGTACAAATTCTTTGAAGGGCTGTGTTCAGATTCTCTTGGTTTCCATTGAAAGCTGTAACATCACGATAGTAAATATCTCTTAATGTAGTTCCACCCGGGCTGTCTAAGTTGAAAATCAGAAGTCTTAGTGCAAATACAAGAGATGAATAACGAATTGATTGACTTTTCGTTTCACCGAATTCACGAATATTGATCATTTTACTTGATCCTTTATTCCGCTCTCGTTTGGTTGAGTTTTTTGTTTGTATGACTAACTCTTTGCCACTGAGACATATCGAAGAACAGGCTCTCCATGTGGCTGAGACAATTTCGATTGGACTCAGGCTTCTGGTTAGAATTTTATCACGAAAACGAAGTTTGCAACATACTTATGATCTTCAGTTCTCTTCAGAAGGTCATAGACCTGTGTCTCTTTCTCAATCAAGCTTTTCAAAAGAATGCTGTGAATCATCTCCGAGAATGCTGCAAAAGTGATGAATTCCTCGCTCCTTAATTCACGAATTTCTGTACACTTATGCAAAAAAAAAAAAATAAAATAAGTAGTAAATTTAATATGTCAAGTTCTTCATACTTGTGTTAATGTGCCCTCTTTTGTTACACTTTTGAGTAAATAATTAATTTCTTGTAACTGTCAAAAAGTTGGGAATTGAGGAAACTTGCGAACTGCGTGTTAAAATATCAGGTAGTGCAACAAGTTACTCTGCCATCTACTTTGCCCTAAAACCAGGTTAACTTGCAAAAACAATAGCCAAACTTATTTTTAATTACTGGTCTGGAGCAAACCAAAACTTCGAAATAATTAAGATGAACCCATACTTTCATTTTTTTTTTTCCCAATCAACACCGTACACCAAAGCCGAACTCCAAGAAAAATTATCTCATTCTGCATACAAATATCACCCCTCGAATTTCCCGAACAAAATCCATAGCAGAAGAAAGCTCAGACGTACTTTTAAAAGGAAACATTTCCTGTTGTTTATTTCTGTTCGAAGTGGCCCATAATAGAAAGTATCGACAATTTATTTACCAAGAATGTCCGTTGTTAAACCCGATGACTCCAGCTTGTTCAAAAGATTTTACTACACTTCGGGTGGCGGTAATGGTGCCCGTTGGGCCTTCTTTGCAATTTTGATCGTGCTAATAATTGTGTTTATCTTGGGAACCATCAGGGTTAATAAAGGCCGTGCCAGAAAGGGAAATCAACCAATTTATGGAACTAGGTGGATGACGCCACCATCATATTTTCAATCACAAGGACAATATAATCACAATCCAGACGGCCAAAATACATATGTACCCGCGTACACAGCGACAGCAAATGATAATGATTTGGGCTATTATGACCCAAATGGAAACTTTCATTCAAATCCCAACACTAAAGCTCCTCAAATGCCTGAAGCGGCACACTATAGGAGCACTTCAAACGCCGGATATCCATCGGGAAATACAGACAGCGCACCCGTGGTTAGTGATGAGTCCTCAATGTACCGAAGACCTAGTGGACCACCACCTAACGGTGAAAACTCTTCACTGCACGATAATCTGTTTCAAAGACCTAATTACCCCCCTCCACAAAACTGAAGTTACTAGACTTACCTGCAGTCAAATTCGCTGTGCAGTCTCTCAAAAGAGAGCTTGAGACTAGGAAAGTATAAAATTCAATTCTAGAAAATCCTCTATTACAGGGGCTCCTACTTTAAAACTTGAGCTCTACTTGTCGGTAAATTATTTAGGGAAAAGAGTCAAAGCTTAGATTTGTATTGTACTTATTTCAAAAATAGTGAACTTTCAAAAATAAATGTAATATTCTTACCCTTCAGAGTGTCTCTTTTGAATTTAATTGCGCATCCATGTTATCGTCTACTCGCAGAATCACATGGCTTGAAATGTTGTTCTTTTAAACTGCAGGAAAACAAACGTCGCGGGCGTTATGCAAGAGAAGTTTAAAAGATTACGCGTATTCTAAAATCACGGACTTCAATTCAATGACTTCATGGGCAAGCCAGAAATTCAGAAGTTGAAGTAATAAACTTCACTTTGATGCTTACCAATCAATGGGGCTATCATTTAACTTATGAACATTTTTTGAGAATTACAGAAGACAGGTTTGCATGGAATATATGCAACGATATGTGCATGTCGTGACACTAGTTGCGCATTTCCCGAGGTCATTCGAGGAAGCGGCTGGTTTTGTTGCGCATTTGCGTCATCGAAAATCCCTGCACACTGGTATGCTTTCATCGCGAAAGGTGAGAGTTGCTGCCGTTTCACGAGGATATTATAAAAGCAGAGCTGATTCCCGACTCGCATTCTTAACCGTTTTCTCAATTGCAAGCAAAATGTCAGACTCATCGGCGTCATCCAATAGTTCAACATCTGCTTCGCAGTTGTTGTCCTCCCTTATTCCTAACTTGGTCATTTTTTCAGTTTTTATGATACTTTTTATCGTTCTTAGAAAGAGTCAGAGAAGAGTTTATGAGCCACGTACAACTGTTGAAACAGTTCCTAAGGATTTACAGCCTGAGGAGTCCCCGAAAGGTGCCTTTGGCTGGATCACTCAATTGTTTAAGAAACCTCAATCTTACATCCTTCAACAGACGGGCCCTGATGGTTACTTCTTTCTTCGTTATTTACTTGAGTTTTCGATTATTTGCTTGGTAGGCTGCTTCCTTATCTGGCCAATTTTATTTCCCGTTGATGCTACTAACTCCAATGGTAACAAACAGCTTGATATTCTTACATTTGGTAATGTGAAGAACAAGTGGAGATATTTCGCCCATGTGTTTATATCATGGTTGTTTTTCGGTGCAGTGATGTTCATTATTTATCGTGAATTGGTTTACTACACTACATTCAGACACGCATTGCAGGCTACTCCATTGTACGACTCATTGCTTTCATCTAGAGTTTTACTCTTGACGGAAATTCCCGATGTTGCAGTGGAGGAGCCAAAGCTCAGAGAGTTTTTTCCAACGGCCACCAATATATGGTACGCTCGTGACTACACAGATTTAAGTGAGCGTATTGAAGAGCGTACAAAACTCGCAAACAAATATGAGGGTGCCTTGAATGGCGTCTTGACTAAAGCAAACACATTGCGTTTGAAATGTGAGAAGAAAAACAAACCAGTACCACAACCAGAGGATGATCTCAACAAGTACTTAAAGGATGGTAAGAAGAGGCCAACTCATAAGCTTAAATTTCTCATTGGAAAAAAAGTTGATACCTTGGATTATGGCGTTGAAAAGTTAGGGGAATTGAACCGGGAAATTAAGAAGGAGCAACTCGAGCACAATTCTAGAGCTCAACTCCCTTCTGTTTTTATTGAGTTTCCAACACAACTAGAGCTTCAGAAAGCTTACCAAGCTCTCCCTTACCATCCAGAACTTAAGAAAAGCGGCAAGCACGTTGGTTTAGCGCCTGAAGACGTCATTTGGACAAATCTCAAGTTGACCAAAACTAAGAGAAGAATGAAGAAGGTTTTAGCTTCTACAGTATTAACTTTGACGATTATTTTCTGGTGTATTCCTGTCGCTGTTGTTGGTGCCATTTCCAATATCAATTTCATTACCGAAAAGCTTACATTCCTTAAGTTCATCAACAATATGCCCAGCGCTTTGATGGGTATCATCACGTCCTTGTTGCCAACTGTTGCATTAGCGATTTTGATGTCCTTATTACCACCATTCATAAAGAAAATGGGAAAAGTTAGTGGCTGTATAACAGTGCAAGAAGTTGAAAGGTATTGTCAAAATTGGTTTTTTGCGTTCCAGATGGTCAATTCTCTTTTTGTCATGACATTAGCTTCATCAGCAATAAGCGTTGTTCAAGATATTATCAATAATCCAGGACTGGCATTGCAGTTGTTAGCTGCTAAGGTTCCTAAAGCGTCAAACTTTTACATTTCATACCTTTGCTTGTATGGATTAACTTTCTCCTCGGGAGCTCTTTTGCAAATCGTTGCTTTAATTTTGTCAAAAGTCTTAGGAAGAATTTTGGATAAGACGCCAAGGGCCAAATGGAATCGTTATGTCACCTTGGGCCAACCATTTTTTTCTATTCTTTACCCCAACTTTCAACTTGTTGCAGGTATCGCAATCTTATATTCCATCATCGCTCCTTTGATTTTGGGTTTCGCAACTATAACGTTCTTCCTAATCTTTGTTGCGTTCTTATACAATTTGATCCATGTCATGAAGCCAAATGTCACTGATGCTCGCGGCCGGAGTTATCCTTTGGCTATGTTCCAAATGTTCGTCGCCGTGTACTTGTCAGAGGTATTATTAGTGGCTTTGTTTGTTTTTAGCAAGAACTGGGCGTGTGTTGCTTTGGAGGGTTTCTGGATTTTGGTGACAGCTGCTTGCCATATCTACTTTAAGAGAAAGTTCTTGCCTTTGATGGAAACAGTCCCCATCTCAGCCCTTAAGTATGCTGCAGGTGATAACACATTCCAATATCCAATGTATGATCAGGGCTTGAAGGAAATTAAAACTGAAGGCGAGAATTATTGGAAGGGCGGAAATCAACTTGGTTTGACTGACTCACCAAAAGACCAAGTTTTGGCGGACAGAGACGATTCTGATGTTAATACCGCTCTCGGAACGAATGAAAAAGTCATCAGCGAAGATAAGGCTAGCTCAGAGTCCAATGACAGCTCAAAGCCACGTCGAAAGTCATCTGAACCGACTGGAAGCACCATATCCAGGTTTTTCAAGCCGAAGACGAATACTTTTGACATGGTGCGTGACACAATGCCAGACTGTTATTTCAACTACATTCAGTATAATCCTGACTTCGTGAGAACAGCTTATGATGACCCTGCAGTTAATGCACCTGAGCCTCACATATGGTGTGCCAAAGACAAGATGGGCTTATCTGAAATCGAGAAGAATAAAGCCATAGAGAATGGTGTTGATTGCAGTGATGCTGAGGCTGGTTTCGATGAGGCTGGAAAGATTCAATACTTTGGCCCACCTCCTACCTATGAAGATTCGATTAAGGTTTAGTACATTTTAAATACCTTTCTAATTATTATTAATATTATTGTTTCCAGAAACATTCACCAAAAAAAAAATAAACGAGTATTGCTCATGTAAGTAAATAAAACCTCGAAAGTGTTTGTGTGTAAGGGAGCGTAAAAGTTTTCGGCGGTTTTATAGAACTGAATTCGGATTTTGGAATTACTTAACAACATCCTTGCAATTATTTCTTCATTTGCTGTTGAAAGCTTTGTCTTACCACACGATCATCATCAGAACTGGAGTCTATTCTTGAAATTTCCTCCTCCGTTCCGAATGATCCCTGCCAGCCGTTTTCAATTAAATAATTCTTAAACCTCACATCTTGTTCTAGTAAATCATCATCATTTAGCTGGGGAATGAAAAAGAAAGCAACCAAAACTCCAGAGAGACCGCATATAGCGGCGATGATGAACGTCCACCCTTCTCCTTTTGCATTTTGAATGGGTGTAAAAGTCTTCGTGCCAACTACAGCACCAACTTTTCCAATAGCAGCTGAAAGGCCATAGAATGTGCCTCTGATCGGGGTAGCAAAGGATTCTGAAGAAGTCAAGCCCATCATATCCCCAGGTCCCAAATTTCCCAGGGACATCATGAGTCCGTAAAAAATAATGAACAAAGCAGTAATATTCTTTATCTTATCAAAGGCGAGACCTATGATTAGTCCAAACACAATATAGCCAGAAAATCCCACAATCAAGGTATTTCTTCTGCCAATTTTGTCACACAAATAAGCTCCAACAATAACACCTGGAATTGCGATTATTCCTAAAAGTAAGTTCCACTCAGCAACACGCTCTAGGTTACCCTTTTGGGATTTTGGCAACACGGAGGCGATGATGGTGCCCGAAAAGATACCATTTGGGAAGGTGACGAAGTCATAAAGAAACCAACAGCCACATGTCCCTAAAAGTCTCCTCCAGTGGTACTTAAAGGCCAACCAATATGGGACGTCTTTGCGGATTGCAGATTGCTTGAAGAGTTCTGAAGTAGCCATTTTGTATCTAAAGTAGAAAACGGAGAGAGGCCAAAATGCACCGATAGCGAACAAAGTTCTCCATAAGCCATTTGTAATTCCAGTTATTTGATACACGATCAAAAATATGATGAGCGCAAAGGGCCCACCAAATGACAAAGGCAAGTTTGTTACAAGGACAAAAACCCCACCTCTTCTCTTAAAGGTCTCATTTGCTGCCTCATTAGCTGAAACAGAGCATGATGGATACTCAGCACCAATACCAAACCCAGTTACTCCTCTAAAAATGATAAGCATCCAAAACATGCCGTCGATACTGGTGCCATGAGATGCTGCACACATTATGGTTCCAAATACCAAGAAGAGAGTTGCAATCACAATAGATTGCTTTCTATTCAACCGATCTGACAACACACCTATAATAACTTGTCCAAATATTGTTCCCACGAGTGAAGCATTTGAAACGTTTGTCTTCATATCAACTGTGTAATTATTTGGATACAACTTCGCAAATACGGTATTCACCATCGTCATCACATTATTTTGGTACCCATCAGAAATTAGAGCAAAACCAGAACAAATAATTGTGAAGATGTGAGCAAGACTTCTTTTCTGAAGGAATCGGCCCTGTCTTGACTCTGCATCATACTGAATGTACTCCACACTAGGTTGCCTGTTCATGTCCATAGTAAATTGCCGAGCAAACTTTTGAGGAAAATCCCTTTTCCATTTTTCGAAGATGAGAGATTGGACTCATTTTATTCACGAATTGGCGGGCTCCGCATGGTCAATGTCCTAATTCTGATAAGCGGAGTTATGTGCGTCAAAACGTGGAATGTGCGGGCACATAACCCGAGTACCCCGTGGCTTCTTAATTTATAAATGATACGACAGATGACATGAAATAATCAAAGAGTAATTCAATTTTATGAGAAATGAGCATTTCTCTTCATGCATGAATTCGAAAAGGCTGAAAACGTGTATGAAAAGTCTAAATTGAATTGTGAATCTTCGATAAAGTTAGATGTTGATTTATGCAAAGTTGTATCAATGTGTTTTTCATGCTATGTTACTAACTTCTAAAAGCAATCCTTAAAAATGGCACGGCCCAAAAATTGGGGTGAATTGTCTTAATCTTGAAGCCCATTGAATCAAATGTTTCCTCAATGGGTAGTAGGCATGTCTAGTTCCTGTGTATCCGCATTCCTGGAACATGCTCGCTTGCTCTTTACTCGAAGTCTTGTCGAGGGGAAAGGGAACTTAATACCGACATACTGGCGCGTTTATCAACACAATTTGTTTCTCTTGAATACTTATAAATACGAGGCTCCAAAGAATCACTACAGCTGAAGCACAACGAGGTCGAAGAGAGAATGAGTGTTATTTAATTTTCTTGAAAAGTCTCATTTTACCCTAAAGTTTCTGTACAAATTATATGATTTTGATGGATTTTAATATTTTTTCAGAAAGAGCGAAAGAGCAGTTGAATTGAAAAATTTGATAGTTTGAATCCTTTTGGCGTATGTATTTAGATCACTTCCGGGGGGATAGTGACAAATACCCTTTTATCCCCACCTTCTCACTGCGAATATATGCAGTACACACTGAGTCATTCTTCCAATGAATTGTCGTATATAAGCAATCACAAGGTCAAAGCTGCTCAAAAATCCACAAAAATGCCTATGCTCAAAAATCCATCAGAAAAGTATGACTCATTCCCACCAATCAAATTAGATGATCGTCGATGGCCGGGAAAAGTTTTGGAAAATGCTCCAAGATGGCTTTCCACCGACTTGAGAGACGGGAACCAATCGCTTCCAGACCCAATGTCATTTGACGAAAAAAAATCTTATTTTCACAAGCTCGTCGATATTGGCTACAAGGAAATCGAAGTGGCATTCCCTGCAGCTTCTCAGGTGGACTTTGACTTCACCAGATATGCTGTTGAAAATGCACCAGATGATGTCAGCATTCAAGTCTTGTCACCTTGTAGAGAAGAACTCATCAAAAGAACTGTCGAGTCTTTGAAAGGAGCTAAACGAGCAACTGTTCACATTTATTTGGCAACTTCAGACTGCTTCAGAAATGTTGTTTTCGGTCTTTCAAAAGACGAATGCAGAGATTTGGCTGTCAAATGCACATCTCTAGTTAGATCTCTTACCAAAGACGACGAAAATCAGTCGGCGACCCATTGGAGTTTTGAATTTTCCCCAGAAACTTTTTCTGACACAAATCTCTCCTTTGCACTCGAAGTTTGTGAGGCAGTTAAAGGTGCATGGTCTCCTAGTGTGGAGAATCCAATTATCTTCAATCTCCCTGCTACAGTTGAAATGTCTACACCAAATGTTTATGCTGATCAGATTGAGTATTTCTCGAGAAATATCTCTGAGAGGGAAAAAGTTTGTATTTCTCTTCATCCTCACAACGATAGAGGATGCGCTGTTGCCGCAGCTGAGTTGGGTCAGCTCGCAGGTGCTGACAGAATCGAAGGATGTCTTTTTGGTAATGGTGAAAGAACTGGAAATGTTGATTTGGTCACCTTAGGTCTTAACTTGTACACGCAAGGAATAAGTCCGAAGATTGACTTCTCGAATCTCAATGAAATTATTGACATTGTGGAAAGATGCAACAAGATACCTATTCCTGAAAGAGCCCCATATGGCGGATCACTTGTTGTCTGTGCTTTTTCAGGCTCGCATCAAGATGCAATCAAAAAAGGCTTCGAGTCTTACAGCAAACAGAAGGAAACGAATAAGTCAGTCAAATGGAAATTGCCATACCTTCCAATTGACCCTGAGGACATTGGTAGAACTTATGAGGCTATCATCAGAATTAACTCTCAATCTGGTAAAGGAGGTTCTGCTTGGGTGATTTTGAAAAACCTTGAGCTTGATCTTCCAAAGGGTTTGCAAGTTGAATTTTCGAAGTATGTTCAAAAGCAGGCTGAGATTAAAGGTCAAGAACTTACCAACAGTGAGTTATGTGACTTATTCAGGCAGACTTACTTTATCAACTATAGCTCTGATGATCAAGAAGCCTTCTACTACAATCTTGTTGATTACTCGATCACGAACTCTAACAATGGTGTGAGATCTATCCAAGTTCAAATTGAAGTCAATGGAGAAGTGAAGTCGATTTCAGGTTCTGGAAATGGTCCTATTTCCGCATTTTCCAACGCAATTGAGACTGGTTTGGGCGTCAGTATTGTTGTCAAACATTACCATGAACACTCACTTGGAATAGACTCGCAATCGAAAGCTGCAACCTACATCGAGGCGCAATTAAAGGATGGAAGCACCAAATGGGGTGTCGGAATTCACGAAGATGTGTCGCAGGCTTCTTTCGTTGCCTTGGTCTCAATCTTGAATTCCTTAAACAGAGACTCATGATTGCAAGTTTACATGAAAGATCAAAGAACACCGGCTTTGCCAGGATAAAATTAAGGATCTAAAAAATCAAAATCAAACTTCAATTTCATTACATTGGAATATTGAATTTTCTAAGAGAATAACAATCTTGTTCCAATCTAATTTGTAGGCGAATTAACTGTTTATCTTCATCAGACCTGGTACGCGGATCTTTTCCACTAGACGTATATTTCTAAAGCACGTGATTCATTGCGTACATGTTTACTCAGTTAACGGTGAGGCACTCACGATCTTTTCAAGCCAGCTGCTAGTTTCGAAAACTCCAATGACTCAAGAGAATTTGAATTTGGCTGAGACATATCAAAGTATAAGCAATGCAGAAAAACAAGCACAGCTTCTTGAAAAAATGCTTGACGATTTAGATGGAAAGATGGACAGTATTTTGCTGGAGATAAAGGAAAATCGTGAGAACATGGGAACAGATGTGAAAGCTACCAATGAGAGTCAGCTGGATGGAAAGTAAACTCCGGATATTTGCAATACATTTATTGTGGATAAGACATACTAGCTATTTACGGCTTCCCCTAAATCTTCCATTTTCAAAATTTCAGGTTCATCGGAAACAATAAATGGATTATGCGGATGTTTAGGATTGAAAACCCAATGATCTTGACTGTCTGAGTTGACGAACTTCGGTATGCTGATTTTTGCAGAAGCTCCTGACTCTAGCCACCATTTTGCTTTCTCTGAACTTGGTGGTGGCATTGCATCGTCCGTGCCATCTTTAACAAATTTCGTCACGTCGCTGGCCGTAAGAAGAAAATTAATATCACCGATATCCTTAGTATAATTTTCGTAGATTTCATGGGTGATCTCTCTCTTCTTTTTCTCTTGCACCACTGCAACAGAGGCTGAAAAGATCGCATAAACTGGTCTATGATCTGAGAAGATTATACTGCCCTCGGAATCATATACTTCTTGTTTCAAAATCTTGTTCTTCGATAAACTCAAAATCCTGTCTGTCCATGCAGGTACTCTTTGCTTCTCCGATGTATCATAAACATGGGTATTGTTATCAAACTTGTATGTTGGAGGAAAAGTAATCTCCATCTCATCATAAAATGGGAATGTTTCTCCGTTGGCCATTTGCTTATTGAGTTGGTCATACTCGAAGAGTTTTTGGTATTCATTAGCTTCGATCAATTGCTTTACCAGTTCAATAGGCAAGTCGATTCTGAAATTGAAATCTCCGAGCCATATGACTGCATCATGATCCCTAACTTTTTTATGTTTCTCGAACATAATGCCTTTCGCTATAGTCTTGTAATTTTGATGTCTTTCTTCCACATTGCTGAATCCTGCAGCCAAATGTGAACATATCAAACAAATCAGAGTCTTGGAGTAATTGAAGCTGACTCCCACTCCGCCTTTATTTGCACTCATTCCTCCTAAACCCGTCTTTTTAATGGAGCCTTCGATGTTTGAAATGTAGGATAGTTGACTTTCTTTAATAAACAAAAGCAAAGCTGTTCCACCCATCTGCCATCCCCATAGAGAAACGTAGTTTTCTTGGCCATGAGTGTTAAGTAGCTTTTGAACAGTTTTTTCCCAGCTCACAAAGTTGTCCGACTTTGCTGAAATCATCTTCCCAGGAGTCAACTCTATCATTTCTTGGAAACCAAGAAAGACTAAGTCATAATTTTGATCAACCTGATGTCGGGGTGGGAAAATGAGGTCTTTCAAATTTTCCTCGTCATACACTGTTCCGTTGACGTTAAACGTTGAGGCAAAAATTCTGATACTTTTTCGAAAGCTGTATTCATTTGCTCTCTTGCTAAGCTCAAGACTCAAATATTGATGTAAAGGGTTGAACAATATCACACTCTCCTGGTCCTGTAATCGACCTAAGAGCTTAATCATGGAAGATTCAGTTGACTTTGGATCCCTCAAAACACTAAGATACTTTTTGGTGATTTGCTGCTTCATTGAATTTTTAACCGTGGAAGCTAAAGTTTGCTGGGTCGAATTTGAGGCCAAATACTTAAGAACCTCGTCATTCTCTGCCCAGAGATGAGCATGACGATTCAATAGCTCATGTGTTACCTTAATTCCCATATCTTTAAAAGCCAATTCTATCACCTCTTGGCAGATGATTTTGGCAACATAATCCACTTTTGCTAGGCAATCAAAAGAATTGAGTCGAAATGCACCAAGTTGTTTCCCCACATAAAGATTTCGCTTAAAATCAAAAAACATTGCACCTGATTCACCCATGTATTTCAATAATGGATCAACAACCTCGCTCGGATTTATAGGTGAGTATCCAACCTTTTTCATAGAAGATTTTGAAATCAGTAATGATGTAAAAGTGATTTTAGAATTGTACATCATGGCTTTCTCAGATATATTCTCAATTGCATCCACGGATGGTTCCCTCGGCTCCGTATACTTAATGAACTGATTTTTGTACTCCTCGCATAACTGACCTTTGTAAGTACTTCTGTCTTGCAGTAAGCAATTAACGATGTGAATATCACCAAAATGAGCCCTCAAACTATCGAAGTGCCTTCTAAACGCATGACTAGAAGCTTCAACAGAGCGCGTCATCTTAAGCTTTTTTCCATTCTTTGACGATATGATGTTGTTTGAAAAGTTTGTCTGTAGTTCCCAGAAGGTTGGAACATTTCCTCTGATAATGACATAAGAAAATGAGAACTTTTCTGAATGAACAATAACTTCACTCTCAACATAGTTAGATACTTCTCCTTCATCATCACATCCTGTCTCGCCAAAAAGCACACCATTCTTCTTGCAAGCCTGTTTTGATAGCAATGTCAACAAAGCATTTTCATTGTCCTGTATTGTGACATTAACAGTCTTACAATAACCTCGTTTTATAACAGTAAGAAAGCCGGTTTTGTCAAATTGTTCTTTCTCGTAGGGGTTTAACGTCTCCCGGAACTCAATGAGTCCGGTTATCATATACGTGTTCCATGCAAACTTCCGGAAGTAAGGGTCATCCGATGCACTATGGTACTTCAAAGTAGTGGTGAAACCTCTTTCTTGCAAATTGCAACAGACATCAAATGTTTTGGAGAAATAAAAGTTTCCCTGTGAAAGGAACCTTCTGACGGATGCAGCAGGATAACCGTTCAATGAGCCTTCCGTCTCTTCAGTGCCGATTGACAGTAGATCCTCATCTTTTCTGTCAATCCATGAGTCGAAAGTGTCACTGTTGAGACAAAAAAACTCAACGTCATCAATCTCATAGATGCTTTCATTTACTTGAGGAGATGCCACTTTGGTTGATTTTGTTATGAATCCCAAGTGTATGTAACCCTTGACGTTGAGGAAACCAAGGAATCCCTGGAGCTGCTTGTTCGAAGACTTCTTGGGAGATATATCTGAGAAAGATGAGAAGTTCAATTCTTCTGCCTTCAAGAATTCTACTAACACCTTGTTGTCACTAAGTTGTTTCTTAGAGCTGTCCATGTGTCTGTCGTGTGCATTGTGTGTGGCATGCCTATGCGAGTCGCTTGATTTGTATTGAGGATTTGGATGACGAATAACCAAAGCATATGAAGAACTGACGACAACAAATGTCCGAGGATGATCGTTTAGGTAGATTCTCATTGCGCTTGGATTGACGTAAGTGGCTTTTCGATTAATTGTACAAATGGTGCTGCGAATGAACCTGCAGGGTCTCATCCGCAATAACCTTCTGCGGCTGCGAAACCATAGTATGGGCGAAGAATAATTAATGACATTGGGCTACTAAATAGTATGTTTATGGATAAATCAATTTCCTTAGAATTTAAGGTACCTTACAAAGAATAGAAATGAAGATCTTATTCCTGTAATGTCCACTTTAACCGCATAAAGTCACGCTTAAGAAAACTTTAATAAGCCTTTCTAGATTTTGACTTCTTGGAAACGGTGATATGATTTTTAGGAATCCATGAAGGGTCAAAACCGGACCCAGTTCCGGTGGAACTTCCGGACTTGGTTAAAGGTGCGGTCTTGCGCAAGTACTTCTTGAATGAAGTAGTGTAAATATAGTAGCCAATTGATCCGAGCACAATAGCCAAAATTAAGACCAAGAAAAAGAATTGGGGGTCAAAGAAAGACACTGGGACATCACTGACCGCCATCAATTGTGTTCTCACCTTGATTTCTTTCAACTGATCGTGGAAATTCACAAACACTGAGGGAGACAAAATGTAATTTCCAGCCACAAATGTCATTTTCACTTCCTGCCGAATTGATCCGCTCTTATGGGGCTCGATAATAATAGGCTGAACTGGATTGGCAGTCATATTATAGTTTGGTTTTCCAGTCAAGGGGTCAAGAAACGAGCCCCCAATTCCCACCAATGTCAAAGTCTCCTCTTCATTATTTGTTATATTGTATCTAAGAGTGATTTTATCACCATTGTAAACATCCACCACTTGCTCCCTCTTATGATCTGGAAACTCTTCAATTATGTAATTTGCGTCATAGCTTTTAAGCTCCACTAGTTCAGGTTTCACGGGTTCCACGGGAACATCATTTTCGGCTGGAATTTCTGAAAATACTCCAGTGATTAAGGCCAAAGATCCAATTAAGTAGTTCAGGAATTTCATCTCGCAATCCACTTTTAAGTAACACCTACTCGTTTCGTCCACTACCACGCGGGGGTACTCAGATGCATGACGACACTCACGTGACAGCCCTTTTGATCGTGAGCCACCAATATTTTGCTGAAATCTTGAATGAAATCGTGATTTGAGCTCTATAAATATAGAAGATTGGTCTTTTAACAATCCTAGATTCTTTCCTCGGCAAAATAGGTAGTTGACCTAGTTCCTTTCTCAGAACTCTGGTGCACGGGTTCTGGCGCAACTTTTCTGTTCGAGGTATGACACTGTATAATATATCCGAAAGTACAAAAGTAAACTGCCACACATTGTTCAGTTTGGAAGCTGTAATGTTTCTCCAGCATTATGTTGACTCCAAAATACGAAAGCACGGTATCAGATCTCTACATATCCAACGTGCAGCGAGGGGTCTTTCCAGAGGCATCAGATTAGTTAATCAACAAGAGTCAAAATCATTTCTAAGGCAAGTCAGAAGTCCAGGTCATTTATTATTTTTTGCATCTAATGTAGCTCTTTTATTGCATGTCAGATCCATCAGCACTATAAACAAGCAAGCAGAAATGGAAAAACATTTACAGCACATGAATGAATTGGAAAATTATGAGGAAGTCATCAAGAACCTTGACGCTCAAGAGGAAGCAATTAGAAAACAAATAGCGATCTTGAAATCCAAACTTACGAAGAAAGAATGCCAGTCAGACCCTGTGAAGCATCGTCAAGCTAAGAAAGCACCTCTAAGCGAAAGGGAATCTCTCAGGCAGAGTTATTCCAGCCAGAGGACAGCGATCCTGTCAATCTTGAGCAAAGAATCAAATATAGATCTGTTATTTCAAGGGCAGAATCAAGCATATTATGACGATTCATCGAATGCAAATGAAGAGCTTTTCCGTAATAGAACGCATTCTTCGACTATCCTGCACTCCTTACTGATGTTGTCGAATATGTTCATCAAATCGGCACTTGTGGAAATCAACCTAAGAAATGCTTTTGATGATGAATCATTTTCCAAGCTTTACACAACACAAAATTACTTATTTTGCCGAGATTTGTTTCAAAATATGAAAAACGATGTAGCTAGGGAGCATCTTTACGCTAATCTCATCAATCTTCGTGGAAGAAATCACACGCCTAGTAATCCTATTTGGCGCCATCTTGATGACGACAATCTAAAGCATTTACGAGCCGGATTCCAGCATGCCGATCATTTCCGTAGTAGGGAACTGATACGACTTGATTATTACTACCATAAATCTGGGAAATGTCTAAATTACGAGAGTGCTAACAAATCGAGACATATATTGGCCATTCAGGCGCCCGTTTTCCATAGCGATATTAAAAGCAGTGCTGCATATATTGAAGATTTCAGGAAGCTCTTTGAGAACTATAAAGCGGATTCTCATCCAATGAAGCACTTAAACCTTGTTCTTGGAGTGGCACAACGCTTGGTTCAGGATGGAGATTTTGTACCACAGGTCTCAATCTTCAGAGAACTTTTAGAACTCTTTGGAAAGGCAAGATTATACAACTACCAGTCTTTGGTGTATGATACGCTACCAGGATTCGAGCATGTCAATAGCATTTTGGCATCCGGTGATCAACCCCATGAATTGACGAAGAAAAAATCTCATCATTTTGCCAGCATTATTCAAAATGAACCTTCCATTCTAGAGAGCCTCATCCAATACCAAGTCATCAAAAATGACCCTGATACCTTGAATTTACTACTAGAATATCTTGCGCCAAGGCAAGATGTCTCGAGTTCAAAATGCTACATATTACCAGCTTTTATGCTTTCGTGGGATTGCAACTCCATACTGTATAATACAGGCCTCCAAGGGACACCCTTAATATCTACTAACGTGATAGAAAGCGCAATTGAGGCATGCATCGAATTCAAAGAGTACGAAAAAATTGACAAGATTCTTGGTAAGCTTGTCTTTGATCTGGTGCAAGTTCCGGAGGGTATCAGAATTGCGCTCAACAACGAGACTAAAAATGTTCCTTATTTGAGCCAGACGACTTCTGAAACCACTGCCAGAAAGCAACTATTCAGTGACAAGGTCGTCCTCCTTCTCGGAAAAGCCTACTTGGAAAGTGGCGACAAGTTAAGATGCAACTGGCTAGCCTCTCTTCTAAGTGACATCTTAGTTGATTCTTCTTCTGAGAATCTTAAAAATCTACATCGGGAAATTTTGCACTTCACAAAAGATGGAGAAGAAGAACCCCAGCGAACCGCCCAGTACTCACCTCCACATAACAGTGCAAATTATGGTGGTTCAAATCTCAACAAGAGCTCAATTTTTTTCAATATGGCCAGGAACGCTAATGCTGATTCAGAGAAGAACCGGTCAATCAACGTCCAAAATTCTGCCATCGCATGAAATTAATGTTACACAGGAAGTTTAGGCTTTTGAGGAAGGGAAATGAATACACACACCACATTTTAATACAAAAAGTACAACTTGTAGTCAGATCTGTAGTTCAGGAATTATTCCGAAAAATCCCTCTTTTTCCCAATGTTCTTCGTACCTGGATTCTATCTTACCTAAGCCTGATGGTGCTCTGTATGCAGTACGTCTCACTTTTTTGGTGATGAGCCTAGGCAAGATTAATACCACTACAACAAACTGCAATGAAATTCTTGACCACAAACTTCGTTAAATGTGCAGTGAAATCCTGTGACTCTTCTACCGAGTCTTTCCCACTAAAATATACAGAATGTCAACTTGTGCAAGAAGAACTGGAATACAACGCTGAGTTCATAGTGCATATGTTGGATAGATTAGACTGGGACGCTGTTATTAAAGTCGCCAAAGATTTGGGAAACACGTCTCTCCCTCAAACCAAACCAGAGAACCTAGACCCAATTATGGAAGATGACCAAGCTATTTTGAAGGAGTTGCACACTTTGCTTGTGGAGACTCAGATAATTGAAGGTAAAATGGAATGTGGAAACTGTAACCACGTATACTACATCAAAAACCTGATTCCCAATTTTCTATTGCCTCCGCACTTGTGTTAAGGGCTTAAAGGCTATTCAAAAGGCGTTTAGAAGCTGTTGAGAAGCTGTTGAGAAGTTGTTGAGAAGCTGTTGAGAAGCTGTTGAGAAGCTGTTGAGAAGCTGTTCAGAGATTATTCACAAGCTGTTCAAAGACGGTTTCGAGAGGAAGAGTGAACTTTACAAGAATGCACAATTTTCTAATAAGACCTCATTTACGGAAATCAGACAGTTCATGTACTAGCTTGGCAGGCTTTCTAAATGCCCAGTGCATGAATCTCATGGTCCATAATATAGTTCGTCATATACGTATCCATGTTCAATAAATAAAGCAAAAGTTTAAGTTGATAGGACACCTGAACGCCAGTATATATGCCTTATTATCAAAGCCCCAGCTCAGTACCAAATGCTGGTAGAGTAGGTATTACAATAACGCACGGAAATGTTTTCTGGTATACAACGCGATTTAAGTTCACGAGTTTGAAAAATGGAGCACCACCATAACAAGCCATCTCCTCATATTTTGGAACGAATCAATTCATCATTATATTAGTCCATTTCCACCGACGCTTAGAACTTTTTGCCTCGTGGTTATCTGAATTCGCGCAGCTCGCACCTGTACCTCCCTGAGTCGTCCGGTGAAACCCTTGAGCATATTGACCGCCCTACACACTTCGAGCATCCGCTAGCCAATTCAAACCACACAATGTCTGGTGCAGGTAATAGGGAACAAGTCTTCCCAACACGTATGACATTGGGGCTTATGAAGGGTAAGTTGAAGGGAGCACAACAAGGACATTCATTATTGAAAAGAAAGTCGGAGGCATTGACCAAGAGATTTAGAGACATTACACAGAGAATCGACGATGCCAAGAGAAAAATGGGAAGAGTGATGCAAACTGCTGCATTTTCCTTGGCCGAAGTTCAATATGCCACTGGTGATAATATCTCCTACCAGGTGATTGAAAGTGTGCAGAAAGCCCGGTTCCAAATCAAGGCCAAACAAGAAAACGTGTCCGGTGTCTACTTACCAGCTTTTGAAAGTCATGTAAATGAAGAAATCAATGATTTCAAAATGACAGGTTTAGGCCGAGGTGGACAGCAGGTGCAGAAGGCTAAGTTGGTTTACACAAGGGCTGTTGAAACGTTGGTTGAATTGGCTTCCTTGCAAACTGCGTTTATCATCTTGGACGAAGTCATTAAGGTGACTAACAGAAGAGTCAATGCAATTGAGCACGTGATTATTCCCAAGACTGAGAACACTATCAGTTACATTAACTCTGAGTTAGACGAGTTGGACAGAGAGGAGTTTTACAGATTAAAGAAAGTCCAAGAGAAAAAGCAGGAGGCTGTTGCAGCTGAAGAAGCTGAAGAGTTGGCCAAGAGGGAGAAGGAAGAAGCTAACGCTGAGGATGAAGATGACGAGGAAGACAAAGATTTGAATACAGAAGAATTAGAAGCAGACAACAAGCCCGCTTCTTCTGCACCTTCCCTGGGCGCTGAAAAGAAGAAAAAGAACAAAAAGAAAAAGAAGACTACTAATACTCAGCCTAGTGAGGCAGAAGTAGTGGGAGACGTCAATAAATTGGCCCTCGGCGAGGGTGACGTTTTGGAGAACAATGAGGAGGATGTTATTTTTTAGCTCTGGACGGCTATCAAAACATTCACTTACCATTTTATTTCTTATGGTTTCTTTGATTATTTTGCGATATTCAAGATCGCCCCATTACCTCATCAAATATAAGCTACCTTTTAAGTTCTATGTGCAGTGAGAAATGCTCCATGACTAGCTCATTTCTGTTAAAATTGCCAATCTTTTTTGTGTACTTCATTATTCATGTCACCAAAAACTTGATAACCACGAACGTCGTAACCAAACTAATGAATATTAACTGTTTGATACAATTGTTGTATC
The DNA here is from genome assembly GCA_008065195.1 of Metschnikowia amazonensis. Classification (NCBI taxonomy): domain Eukaryota; kingdom Fungi; phylum Ascomycota; class Pichiomycetes; order Serinales; family Metschnikowiaceae; genus Metschnikowia; species Metschnikowia amazonensis. The sequence continues at coordinate 25,470 of VATE01000198.1, forward strand.
GAATTGGTGTTCAGCAATATAGTAAATAGTAACTTCATGACATTTCCAAACATTTAAAAATCAAGGCTAGTGCGATATTCATGAACCATTGAATACGATTTAAGTACATTCATAAATAGTGATAGGGAGGAGACGTAAGTAAGATGAGTTATTCCTCAGGCCAGGACCATCGTACGGCACTATATCATCAAAATTAGTACGTGAGACTACCAAAATTAATTTCTCGAAATAGTATTTTAAATAAATATGAGTTCATTGTTTGTAATTAAAACTGAAGATCTGCGACAATATATTATATCTTTATATTTGACATATTCATCTTTCAAAAAAAATAATCCGTAAATGGGCGTGTGGTCTAGTGGTATGATTCTCGCTTTGGGTTAACGATTATTCGTCAAACTTGCGAGAGGCCCTGGGTTCAATTCCCAGTATGCCCCTTTAACTTTTTTGCTTTTTTTTGTCGTTTTTTTTTTTT
>VATE01000282.1:0-14717 GCA_008065195.1 Metschnikowia amazonensis
TGGTGTGAAACATTATGCCATTTGGTATGAATAATTTTGAAATATTGGTATGAATAATTTTGCGCGCTGGTATGAATAATTTTGAAAAACAGTGTAATGAAAGTTTCCTACCTCTTCCAAATCTTTCAACCCAAATGGCATAATGCTTTACACTAACCAATAGAATTCGATATTTAGGTTTTGAATCTAGTCGATTGCCCCATGTATTTGGGAGTCTTTGGAGGGAACTGAACTGGTATTTTATCCTGATAACAACTTGTAGGTGTAGAAAACTTGAATTATGGTTTCAACTATTCTGTTTCGTAGTTTGAATATTTTTCGCGCTGCTTTGAACTATTTTTCTTAGTTTGAATATTTTTCGCGCTGCTTTGAACTATTTTTCTTAGTTTGAATAGTTTTCGCGCTGGTTGAATACTTTTGAAAAACACTGTAGCGTATCTGAGATTAACTCTGATCTTCTTATCGTTGTAGGTTAATTGACTGCGAATCTTAGGGTGCTTCTTAAAAGGGATCTAGATCAGTATAGAATTAAACTCTTCTTGGAGCATTATGCTTGCCTTTTTTGACCCAGGTCTAGAATTATATTCCGTCATTACACGATCAGAGTACGAATCTGTTATCCATAACAGTTATTGAATCTGTGAGAGGTCTCACTAGTGTGTACACTGAGGTATAAGCAAAGCAGTACAGTGACAGGTACAGAAGCATGCCAAGATGGCTCCAAGGCAATGAATACCATGAAAAAGTACTTGAAGGTATTAAAAATTTGGTTTTGTAGTATAGACCACTTTCTTGTGAGTACAGAGATTTGGAAAAGGTGTTAGTATCAAACTAGCGCGAAACGATACAAAGCAAAATTTAACAAACCAATAATCAAAGTTTCGCACCCATTCGCACAATCTTCCAACCCAATGGCATAATATTTCACACTAACTCAATTCAATAATCAATTTTAATCTAGAAAATGTCTCAATTATTTGGGAGTCTTCCTTTGTCACATGGACGGAGCTGAACGGGTATTTACCTTAAAAACAACTTGTTAGGGTGTAGAAACTTGAATTATGGTTTGTTAATTTCTAGTGTATATTCGCGCTTGAATAGTTTTGAACACTACTATCACAGTGTTTCAAAATTATTCAAACCAATATAAGTTTTAATTTACAGGATAACATGCAAACTGGTTTAGTTTCGTCTGTTTCTGCTGTTGATTGAAAGACTCCAAGAATAGTGTATATAAGCAATTCTCCAGATACAAAATTTCTGATTACTGAAACTATCAAAAGTTGATGTGAAATCAATGCCATGGTATGAATAATTTTGAACACTACTATCACAGTGTTTTTCAAAATTATTCAAACTAGTGCGACAATTATTCAAACTAATATTTCAAATTTTGTACCACTTCGCACAATCTTTCAAACCAATGGAATGCACCCAATTTAATATAAAATTAATCTTTATCTCGAGGAATGCCTCATATGTACTAAATTTGGAGTCAAGAGTTAAACGGACGGAACAGAACTGATTTCTGTTATCCTGACAACAACTTGTATTTGGTTTGAAAAAATATGAGGGGTACGAAACTTTTTAATTATTGGTTTGGAAATTTTAGCACTGGTTTGATAGTTTTGAAAACACTGTACCATAAATTCAAAAAAAAATTCAAGTACTAGCACGGATCTGCATACTGATCACTATTTCATGTTATGTAATCTTCACATAAGCTTCTATGGCTTTTCCAATGAAACCTGATCCAATGAAATATTGATACTAGATTCTAGCATACTAGATATTATAGATCTCTCCTTTGGTTGCTCACACTGAGTTTACATAAAAGCTACTGGGGAATATTCTGGTGGTGTCACTATTGATATATCAATTTCAAGTACTCTATTCACATTTTTTCAGTGTCGCAGTGATTCTGTACAATAATACAGTGTATTAATTATTCAAGTTGTTATATACAAGATAACATGGAAACTAGTGAAATACTTTTTGCCCTTTATTAAGGACGCTGTAGTACATATGAAACAATCCTGCAGATTAAGATTCCAGAATATTGAATTTTAGTACAGTGTGAACATTATCATTTGGTTGAAGGATGTACGAAGTGGTTTGAAGTATTGGATTGAATACAGTATTTTTCAAAGTAGTTCATACCAGCGCGCATTGTTATTCATATCAATACAGTCTTTTTCAAAATTATTCATACCAATATTTCAAAATGTTTCATACCAGTGCGACAAAATCTTTCATACCAATATTTCAAAATTATTCATACCAATATCACAAAATTATTCATACCAGTATTACAAAATTATTCATACCAAGTATAAGTTTTATTATACAGCATAACATGGAAACTACTTTAGTTTTGTCCGTTTCGATCACTGATTAAGAGATTCCAAGAATAGCATATAAGAGTAGTCTTCCAGATATAAAATTTCTGATTATTAATTCTATTAAAAGTTGGTGTGAAACATTATGCCATTTGGTATGAATAATTTTGTCGCACTAGTATGAATAATTTTGAAATATTGGTATGAATATATTTTTCGCACTAGTATGAATAATTTTGAAAAAGACTGTAATTCAAAATTATTCAAACCAAATGGCATAATGTTTAACACCAACTTTTAATAGAATCAGTAAACAGAAAAAGTATATTTGAACGAGTTTTATTCACTCATTTGGGCTTCTTCAATCAACGATTGAAACGGGCAAACTAAACTAGTATAAAACTTGTATTTGATTTGAATAATTTTGGTGAATAATTTTGGTGAATAATTTTGGTGAATAATTTCATCGCACTAGTATGAATATTTTTGTTGCACTAGTATAAATAATTTTGTCGCACTGGTTTGAATTTTGAAAACACTGTACCATATGAACAATACCTGTAGCGAATCACTACAATATAGATAGATGATGATAATTCTCATCAAACCCCATAAAATCCATCACATCCATAAAATTCATAAAATCCATAAAATCCATAAAATCCATAAAATCCATAAAATCCATAAAATCCATAAAATCCATAAAATCCATAAAATCCATAAAATCCATCAAATCCATCAAATCCATCAAATCCATAAAATCCCATTAAACCCCATCACAATATTCTGATCGGTTTTTGATCAATTGTTTGGTGTACTGATGTCCGGTGTACTGATGTATTATACCTACTTGATCGCGGACGCGTAAAATTCGCCAACTCAACACCATGAAAGCTTCCCTTGTTGCCCTTCTTGCCCTCTGCTCGCAAATCTCCGCGTTGCATTTCTACCTCCAAACAAATGAGGTGCGCTGCTTCTATGAAGACTTGCCCGCAGACGCCTTAGTGGTGGGCAAACTCGACGCCTCTGACTTTGACGAACACACTCAGTCCTACTACAACAACCCCCACTTGAAGTTGAGGATCACGGTGGACGAGACCTTTGACAACAACCACCGTGTGGTTAACCAAAACTCCAACCCCTCTGGCGACTTCACCTTCACGTCGCAGGACCAGGGAGAGCACAAGTTCTGCTTGTCGCCTGTGTACAACGACGGGTCTCACGGCAAGAACCACCGTATTTACTTCGACTTGGCCATCGGTGCTGCCTCCGACTATGTGGACCTGAAGTCCGCCAAGAAGGTGGATGGCTTGACGGCTCAGGTACAGGACTTGACCCGCAAGTTGCAAGAGATCCACATGGAGCAGGAAAGCATTCGCGAGAGAGAGACGTTCTTCCGTAACCAGAGTGAGTCCACCAACTCACGCGTGGTGATTTGGAGTATCATCCAGCTCTTGGTGTTGATGGGTACATGTGCCTACCAATTACGTCACTTGAAGAGTTTTTTTGTGAAGCAAAAGATTGTTTAGAGATGATTATTATGATGTGAATCAGACTAAGTTATAGTTAGCAATATAGAGTAATAATCTAGATTGAGAAAGATGAAAGAGAAGAAAGATGAGAAGAAAATGAGAAAGATGAGAAGAAAGATGGGAAATAATTAGATGAGAAATAATTAGATGAAAAGATGAGATGAAAAGATGAGATGAAAAGATCAGAATTCACTGTAATTGCATCTTCTCTCAAATTTACTTCAATCACTTCCATTCAACCTTATTTATCTTATCTCTCAAAATATCAATCAACATAACCCTCTATCTTATTCACCCATATCCCTTCTCCTTCCATTAGTCACTGAAAGTCCAGTATCCATGACTCTATTCTATCCTGGGGAACACCAGCCCATTTGTACAAAAAACTCGTATATCTTGGACGCTTTGTTCACGTCAATCTTCAAAAACTGCCGTGCATCCTTCTTCTTCAACATTCCATTGTTCTTGATGGCCTCCTTCATGAGCTGGTTCTTGATAGCCAAGTACGGCTGTGGCAAGATCCGAAGTGCCAGACATAACGTCTTTTCTTCTGGTGATAAGAGCTCAAAGTCGGTGGCATGTGAAATATCAAGCGGCGCCCGTGTGTTGGAAGTATTGATTTTGGGCCGGTAGTCGGGCTGTGGTGTATTCTTTCGGTTTGCCAGATTGGCTACTGCACCAGATGACCTGGCAGCCAATCCCGTGCCGTTGCCCATGCGCTGGTAGTGCGCCTGGCGAATAAGCTTGTCCTTTTCGAAGCGGATTCCGTCTTCCTGCGACGTGATCCCGTTTCGGCGCCAGTTCTGAAGCTGGTGGATGCGCATGCGGCATCTGAGCTCGGTGAGAAGGTCCGCACACAAATGCTCGAAATCCTCGCTGGAGACTATCCGGATAAGCGCATTGACTTTCTTGAGGAGCTCCTTCTCCTCCTTGGATTTGCGCTTGTCGTTGGAGATGTTGCGCCGGTAATCCAACAACTTGTTCTCAAGGAGAACTCTCTTTCTTTCGGCACGCGTGGTGAGCCGCGAATTGTAGATATCCAATATGGTCAATTTCAACTCGATATCACCGGCCGAGTCGTCTGGATCGAATATCATATCCTTGATGGGCACCTCGGCATCATTTTCGGCTTCGTGGTCAAATTCAAGCCGTCCTGGCATGTAGCCTTGGATTTCATGGCAGAGAGGCACGGATGCGCTGGGCTTGATCTTAGGTGGAGGCAATGGCATGTTCTTCCGTCTTTGTAAGCGCTCTTTCCGCTGCTGTAAAAAGTCTGCTGCCGTCACATCACTAAAGTCTTTATTCATTTCCGGAAGAGGATACTCCGCCGAGTCCAAGTACACGCGGTTGTAGTGCTCATCCACCTCCTCTTTCAGCCGGTTTCCAATATGGTCAGCAATATCCTGCCAATTTCCAAGCCCAAAGTTTTCACAGCCCTGTATAAGATGCAACTCTTCGTCGGCTCCCCAATCCTCGTCAAAGATAGGGTACGTGTTCTGCTCAATAATCTGGTAGTCATGCCACGGCTTGTGGTCTAGCGTCACAGATCCAGCAGCAAAACACGGCACACATAGATCATAGTCGAGGCAGATTGCACACTTGATGCGGATACGGTTCGTGCAGTCTGACGAACACACGTCGCAGTGGTAGAGACGGCCCTTCTCCATTGCTGTTGTGGTAAGAAAGGTGAGTTGATGGCGCGTGATGGAGCTCACGTGTGAGTGTTGTGCTAAGTGTGCGCGTGATGGAGCTCACGTGTGAGTAATGTTTGATCATAATCATAGTGCGACAAAATTTCAAACCACTAATTGAAAGTGTACCAATACAGTATTTGAAAATTATTCACCAGTGCGGCGAAATAATATTTCAAAATTTTCATACTCCGCACTATCTTTAAACCAAATGACATAATGTTTAACACCAACTTTTAATAGAATCTGTAATCAAAAATTTTATCTGGACGATTGCTTATTTGCTACATGGAGTCTTCCAATCAACGGTCATAACGGATAACTAAAGTAGTTATCAGGTTATTTTTGTATTTGGTTTGAATAATTTTGAAATATTACTATGAATAACTTTGTCGCATTGGTATGAATATTTCGAATAATACTGTAGTGCATAATTTTCCAACCACTTCGCACAATACAGTATTTTTAAAAATTATTCAAACTGTGACAAAATTATTCAGACCAAATACAAGTTCATATACAAGATAACATGAAAGCTAAATCAGTTTTGGCCCTTTTGACCGTTGATTGAAAGACTCCAAGTATAGTATATATGAGGCAATCCTCTAGATTAGAATTTCAGAATATGGAAATCTAAAAATGTTGGTGTGACACATCTCGTCATTTGGTTTGAAAGATTGTGCGAAGTGGCATGAAACTTTTTGACAATTGGTATATTCAAAACAATTGTATGATGTCAACTTTCTTCAGAAATTCTTCAGTATTCAATATTCAGAAATTTTTTATTTCGAGCATTGCCTTATATTTCATTTGGAGTCTTGTAATCAACGGTCCAAATGGAAAATCTGAACTAGTTTCTACGATATCCTTTATACAACTTGTTTGAATGAATGTGCGAAGTGGTACGAAACTTTTTGAAAATTGCTCTATAGTTTTGACGCACTGGTTTGAATCATTTTGAAAAACACTGGACTACAAAGTATTCAAACCAATTTAAAAATTATTCAAACCAAATACAAAAAATAACTTGGAAATTATTTAAGTTTTGTCTGTTTCGACTATTGAATGGAAGACTCAAGTAGTAAATAAGCAATCATCCAGTTATACAGTCTTTTTCAAAATTATTCATACTAGTGCGACAAAATTATTCATACACTGTTTTTCAAAATTATTCATACCCGCGCGCAAAATATTCATACCAATATTTCAAAATTATTCAAACCAAATGGCATAATGTTTCACACCACTTTTAGTAGTTTTCAGTAATCAGATATTTTAAATCACGGTGATTGCTATTACAATATTTTCTTGCAGTCTTCCAAGCAACGGTCGAAATGGGCAAAACTAAACCAGTTTCCATGTTATACTGTATATTAAAACTTGTATTTGGTATGAATATTTTTGTCGCACTGGTATGAATATTTTTGTTGCATTGGTATGAATAATTTTGAAAAATACTGTACCAGTGCGACAAATTATTTACCAAATGGCATAATGTTCACACCAACTGTTAATAATTTTCAGTAAACAGATATTTTATATCTTGCTGATTGCTATTACACTCTATTCTTAGAGTCTTCCAATCAACGGCCAAGCGCACAAAACAAAAGGAGTTTCCATGTTATGTTGTATATTAAAACTTGTATTTGGTATGAATAATTTTGAACAATACTGTATATTTCTGATTACTGTTTCTATTAAAAGTTGGTGTGAAATTATGTCATTTGGTTTGAAGATAGTGCGAAGTGGTCGAACTTTTTGGAACATTGGGTGAATAATTTGTCGCACTGTTTGAATATTTTTGAAAACACTGTAACCATCAGTCCTAGTGATTGTATAGATGTAGATGAACTTGGTGACTTTATCTGAGTATTAGTACCACACTAATTAGAGACCAACCATAACAAAATTTACTTGATCATTTGACCAGTTTTAAGTCTCATCTTGAAAGCGAAGAATCTTAAGCAATGCGGAATGACTTGAAGAGACTTCAATGAAAGCTCCTAATCCCAATACTCCAATCTTGTGACAAATTCATGCACTGGAAATCGAATGTCACTCATTATCCAAATAAACCAACTTGATTCGATACTATTGAACCCAAAATAAATCATCAAACTTTTCAGTCACAAGTTCAAAACAATGCTTTATCTGCACTTCGATCCTTGAGATTTCAATGTAAGTCAAAAATCTAGAAGCTATCTCAACAGACCATAAAACTTTCAAAACCACTGTCCTTCCAAATGACTCAGATCTTTAAGTTAACTCCAATGTCACTCAATAGAATTTGATTTTATTTGAACATATGCAATCACACCGTTCCAAATCTACCATTCACTCAAGATTCACATTCACTAGAATATACTTCATTGAGAAACATCATAATTCAGGGATGGTAGAAAAGTAGCCTCCATTCATTACTGGCAAAATGAAGGCTTCCCATGAAATTATTATTGATAAACTTTTTTTCCACTGCTATGGGGTCTCTTTTCATCATTACACATTTCGCACTCCTCTATCATAATACTGCGAATATCAATTCTCTCTTCTCTTAGAAAGAGCTGGAAACGTCCCGACTGGCCATATTAGAGCAGAGAACAGAAACACAAGTTTCAATGGTATCATGTTTGAGTCACTCTTGAAAACAACATTTCCACCAATGACTACCCTATTCAGACAGATAGTCACTGAAAGCTCCAAGTATTTAAGCTGGTAGTATACTAGGAGATTGAATAAACTACCGAGACATGAAATAATGATAATTCTGTTTTGAAAACATCAGGCCTAATTTTGTCTGGAGTGATATTGTCTATTAGTGTCAGTAAAATGTCAGTAAAATGTCAGTAAAATGTCAGTAAAATGTCAGTAAAATGTCAGTAAAATGTCAGTAAAATGTCAGTAAAATGTCAGTAAAAATGGCTCATTAAAAATGGTGCAGTAAAAATGGTCTCAGTAAAATGGTCTCAGTAAAATGGTCTCAGTAAAATGGTCTCAGTAAATTGTAAGTCTCAGAAAATTTAAGTCTCAGAAAATGTCAGTCTCAGAAAATGTAAGTCTCAATAGTAGGAAAAACCCAGTCTCAGTCTTAGTCTCAATTTTCTTACAGCAATCCTCAGAAAAATATCGTGTACGGCCTGAATTTGTGCCCCAACTCACTGGGAAAAGCATCTAAAGTATATGTGTTGGTATATACAACTTTGACAGTGTATCTTAGAGTCATAATACTGCTTATCTGATTATCAGAAATGGTTGTAAGATCAGAAATGGTTGTAATATCAGAAATGGTTGTAATATCAGAAATGGTTGTAATAATAAATTATGGTAAATAATCAAATAAATGGTTGAAATATTCAGGTCCAAATCTCAAGGAACCATGCAATGCTAGAAAACCCTTCACCTTAAATATCTGATTGGGTGCTGCGAATTGAAGCCAAAAAGAGCATACAACAAAGGTTCGCCCCGCTTATATTGCTCCCATGTTTCATATCCAAAACACATGCAGGGATGCGCCATTCCCTTGATTTTCTATATAAATTGCTTCTTTTCCTTGAAGTTTGAATGATATTTGTGAAGAGAGGTACGGGTCTGACTGGGCCAAGTGGTTTGAATATCAGGTCACATCAGAGAACATAATGATATCAGAATATGATGAGATACTAGAAATACTAGATGAGATACTAAACATCATATCAAAGTACTTCTCTAAACACTCATCAATTCCTGAACTTATTCTAATCCTCAACCTCACAAACTGCCCAAAATCCATACTTCAACGACTTCTTACACTTGCCACTAGCCACCCATGCATTTGGTGCTCGAGTCTCCACTGTCACATACACACATACCGTGAGTGGGCCCAAGGACGAATTGGCGGTCCTGTACAGAAGCACGGTCAACGGAACGCTGACCCAATTGAAACCCTTTTCTAAATCGCCGCTGTTCAGTTCGTTGCGAATGGTCCGGGTGAGCTTCTCAGCTCGGGATTGTGGTGTGGCATCCGTCAAGTATACCGAGGGGACTGCATCCAAGACCTTTGCTTTCTCCTGCCGAGGACCAATGGTGAATGAAGTCACAGGCAAGGCAATTGAGGTGGTTGGATGCAGAGGCACGAGCCTCACTAAGTCCGCCGGCGCGTGACTGAGCGTCGAAACAGTCACATTCATGGAGTTGAGAAGAGGGTTGACCACGCTCAATATGCAGGATACACTATCAGGTTCGTCGTCCACCAATGCAGGGTCTTCCAAATCCAAGGAAGACAGACCAGGATGATCTCCTTCGGCTCTAGCACTTTTTTTCTTGGCCTTTTTCCGTTTCACGCTGACTGCAGGTACGACATCCGGGGCCACTTCCTTGGTCAAGTACTTCATCAGCCGGGGATCTGCCACAGGCACACAAAGCTTGGTATCACAGATGTTGCAGGCATATGATTTTTTAGCATACAAGTGATTCCCCACTGGAAGCTTTTTTTCGGGCATAGGCCGGAAATCCCGGTCAATATCGATTGGCCGAGGCTCGATTTTCGCCATGCGGTAGATCAACGAGTCCCGCTCGTCCATGACCTGCTCTGGATTAACATTTAGTTGGTGCATTTTTGAAACCACTTCCTGGGACATTGGCAAGGGGGCATGGCTGTGTGCAGCACGTCTTTTTTGATCCGGTCCTGCTTTGGACTTTGGGACTGTGGCTTTGGATTCTGGGGCTCCGGCTTTGGACTCTAGGGTTCCAGCTTTGGACTCTAGGGTTCCGGCATATAGCTTATGCTGTAGAGTATATTTGGAATGGAGCTGGGAATAGTACAGTGGTCGCTCCTGCTTCAAAATAGTGGTCAAGGATGCTGGCTTGGAGATGAAACGGGTGTGGTAGGTGTATGTGCAGTACACACACCAAAAGGAGAATTTCTTTCCTTTGCAGGCGTCGACCTCCAAGTCATGAATGTCGATTTCGAGAGGGGACCTGCATTCTGGGCACTGGAAGCAGTTTTTGGTGCAGCAAGTCAAGCCTGGGTGGTCTGAATAGTCAGACATACAGGACGGACAATACTTGGACTCTACTGCCACGGAGCAGCAATGGATGCACTTGAGGGCATGGCACCGGGGGCAAAAGTAGAGATCCGAGGGTAGATGAACATCCAAGGCTCCAGAGTTCCGAGGAAGCTTTGTTTGGGGATCAACTTCTTCGCCACACAAGCAGAGATAGCGTGACATCCAGGCATTCAGCGGCGGGAGAAAAGTGTGCAGGCAGGTGAGGATATTGGGGCGCAAGTCACGTGTACATCATGTGATGAGTCACGTGATGCGATAATGCAGTTCGGTGGTCGTGTGGTGCCTAGGCTGGCTTGGACAACACATGGTGCCTGCATGTGAAACCATATACCAGCTACATGCAGTTCAATTAGTTGAGTGGATTGATATTCCGAGGAATGGGATTAGAGGGGAGATAATCAGCGGAGACTGGAGCAGTGAGAAATTCTAAGGATGATATCTAAAAAAATGAAATAAGCATCGGACGAAAATGGACATCCTGGGCATCACAGCCAATCACCAAACCTTTCAAACGGCTAACTCATCGAGTCAGCCGTAATTATTCATGCATTCTTTAGACCATGCAGTTTCTGCACCGATTAGTGACTAATGGTTCCATCTAAAGCAAGGACTGCATGACAGATTACGACATCCCCCAGGAAAGCACGGGAAATCATGTTACATCTAAAAAGTGTGGTTGCTCATGGGACCCTGGCGGCGCGCTTTGCATGAGCCACATTTAATAGTATGAGAGTGCAGAGAAGAGCGGTGTTCCGGGCCGGTTGAAACAAAGGGTCAGAGATGAGAGAGGGCATTTAAGAGGGCAACAAAGGCACGCAGCTAAGGAAATCTTCATCAAAAATCAAAGCAATCTCCATCGAAAATCAGAGGCAACCCTAATTAAGAACGTGGTGCAGTTTCAAAGGGCACGTGACTTAAGCTACTCAGTGACGTGCTAGCAGTGTATGCACACCCGCATGCGAAGCCGTTACTATGCAGGCACAGCATAGAAACCCACGCACAAAGACGTATACGGCAGATCCCAATTTCGCGCCTTTCCCCACGCAACCAGACGTTATAAGGTCGAGGATCCCATGAATCTTGCGCGTGAAAAGTGAGGAGCCACAAGAATTCTGCGCGGTTGATAATTCTGGACTAGCGCGAGTGGTAGTAATTCTGATTGCATTTTACGTGGACATCTATACCTCCAGTTGTTTCTGATTGAATTGGATTGAATTGGATTGAATTGGTTTGGTTTTGAATTGGTTTTGAATTGGTTTTGAATTTGAAGTTGACATTTGTCATTTGAATTTGACTATTTGAATTTGTTATTCGAAGTCTGAATTTAGATTATTGGAGTTTGGTTTTGAATTTGACTATTTGAATTTGAAGTTGACATTTGAATTTGATATTTGAATTTGAATTCTGAATTTTGACTATTTGAGTTTGGTTTTTGAATTGAATTGATATTTGATTTTTGAATTTGACCATTTGAATTCGACTATTGGAATTTGAAATTGAGATTTGAAATTGAATTTGACTATTGGAATTTGAGTTTGGTTTTTGAACTGAATTGATATTTGAATTTCGACTATTTGAGTTTGACATTTGAAGTTGACTATTTGAATTAGAATTTGATTAGAATTTGAATTGGATTAGATAATTGATTTTGAATCTTGAATTTTGACTAGTTGAGTTTGACATTTGAATTTGAATTTGAATTCCGACTATTGGAGTTTGACATTTGAATTTGAACTTGATTTTGGAATTGATTTCGGAATTGATTTTGAAGTTGACATTTGAATTGACATTTGAATTCACATTTGAATTCACATTTGAATTTAACCATTTTAATTTGACTATTTGAATTAGAATTTGAATTTAGCTTTTTGAAATTGGCATTTGAATCTAACTATTTAATTTGGCTTTTTGAATTTGATAATTGAATTGAAATTGAAATTGAAATTGAATTTGACATTTGACATTTGAAATTTGAAATTTGAAATTGGCTCTTTGAAATTGAATTTGAAATCGAATTGAAATTGAATTTGACATTTGAATTGACTATTCGAATTTTCATTGAGTTTAAATTTTCATCGAATTTTCCATTTTCCATCGATTTTCCATTTCCATCGATTTTCCATTTCCATCTTCCTATCAATACATCACTCCATCTCAATGTCAAACCCTAACCCGTTGCTTCCTGGCAACTCCCCCGAAAATGAAAAAGACTCCAACTCGTCAGTCGAAAAATTCTCCTATAGTGAAGGCGAGGCTCCCTCTATAGACTACCGCAATTGCCTGTGGCAAAAAGCAGCAGGGCTTCTTTTCTCCGAGTACATCTGCCTCGCCATCATGTCTTTCCCATGGTCGTACTCCGTGCTTGGGCTTGTACCTGGCCTTATCTTGACGGCAGTCATCTCGCTTACCGTGCTCTACACAGGGCTCATCATCACCGAGTACTGCATCGCATACCCCCACTTGACCAGTGTGTGTGACATTGGCCAGCATTTGTTTGGCGGGTACCGGTGGGTATGGTACGCCACAGCCGTGTGTTTCATTCTCAACAACACATTAATTCAAGCACTCCATGTGTTGATCGGAGCCAAGTACTTCAATACCATTAGCGATAATGATGAGTCGCACGTGTGCTCCATCGTGTACTCGGTGGTGACATTGGTGGTGTGCTTTGTTCTTTCGCTTCCGAGAACATTTTCCCATATGTCTGGAATCGGGTACTTTTCTGCCGCCACCATGTTCATAGCCGTGGTTTTGGCTATGGTGTTTGCAGGTATTCAGCACGCACCTAATGATACGGTGTGGCACGTGACCGCCCCCAAGTCCACCACTTATGTTTCTGGGATGGAGGCGTTCCTCAACATTGTGTATACATTTGTGGGCCAGATCACATATCCATCGTTCATCTCGCAGATGCGCGAGCCACGAGACTTCAAGAAGGCCTTGTACATTGTGACGTTGGCCGAGCTCATCACATTTGCATTGGCCGGGTCAATCATCTATGTGTATGTTGGCGATGGGGTATTGGCGCCTGCATTTGGGTCATTAGTGGGAGACTACCGCAAAGTGGCGTTTTCGTTTGCGTTACCTACCATTATTTTCTTGGGCTCGTTGTACTCCAATGTGTCGGCACAGTTTGTGTTTCTCCAGATCTTTGATGAAAAGTCAGTTAATCGCAGCTCGCACACTGTGGTGGGCTGGGTCACGTGGGCCGCATTGAACCTATTTCTCTGGGTGGTGGCATTTATTTTGGCGCAGGTGATTCCGTTTTTTTCGGATTTGCTTTCGTTGATGTCGTCGTTATTCGACTGCTGGTTTGGGTTTGTTTTCTGGGGCGTGGCGTATTTTCGCTTGAAGCAGCACCGCCATGCGGACTTTCTGTTTTGGCCATACTTCAAGCTGGCATCGTTTGTGGAGAAAGCCGAGATGCTAGTGAATGTGGCGTTGATTGTGATTGGGCTTTATATTCTCGGTCCGGGTACCTATGCCACCATCGACAGTATAGTGATGAATTACCAGAGCGGGGCCTATGGATCTCCATTTTCCTGCACAACCAATGGATTTCCGCTGAACTAAAGCCAGGAGTCAGGAAGAGAGCTAAAACTAGAACAGGATTCTAGGACCTAATAGAATGTAGGTTCAGGCATCCATGCTGATTATAGATATAGATATTTTAATAATTTATCGATACACAAGTTTAGAAATATAGAATGACACTTTATCCAAGTTGATTCTACTGTGTACAGTGTTGAATATTCAAGTGCGACAAATTATTCATACAATTGAAATTCAACTAGTGCGACAAATTATTTGTAACAAATTATTCAACTAGTGCGACAATAATTCAAGCCAAATGGCAATGTTTCACGCCAACTTTTAATAGAATTCAGGAATAAGAAATTATATTATTGGACGATTGATTATATATACTCTTCTTGGAGTTTTCCAATCAACGGTCTCAACGAACAATGTAAAGAAGTTTTCATGTTATCTGTAAATTATATTTTGTATTTGGTAGAATACAGTATTTTTCAAAATTATTCAGACCAATGCTGCAAAATTATTCATACCAAATGGCATAATGTTTCACACCAACTTTTATTAGAATTCAGAAAT
>VATE01000318.1:0-13711 GCA_008065195.1 Metschnikowia amazonensis
GGTTTGAATAATTTTGTCGCACTAGTTTGAATAATTCTGAAATATTGGTATGAATATTTTTGTCGCACTGGTATGAATAATTTTGAAAAATACTGTATATACAGAGATTAAATTATCACCTGGTGTAAAATATGTCACAGTTTCAATAGAATACTAAAAATAATACTATTTTACTTATCACATACTAATATACTAATATACTTCCAGTTTAATGAGGTGCACGGGTCTACTAGTAATATATTTTAAAGTATTCAAACCACGCGCAGTTTCAAACCAAAAAATAGTTCAAGTTTTTCAAAACTATTCAAACCAGCGCCAAAAATTCAACCAGCTCCAAAAATTCAACCAGCTCCAAAAATTCAACCAGCTCCAAAAATTCAACCAGCGCCAAAAATTCAACCAGCTCCAAAAATTCAACCAGCTCCAAAAATTCAACCAGCTCCAAAAATTCAACCAGCGCCAAAAATTAACAAACTAATTCAAAAGTTTGCATTCTCTTCAAAATTATTCATACAATATTTCAAAATTATTCAAACCAAAAAAAAGTTTTAATATACAGCATAACATGGAAACTACTTTAGTGTTATGCTGTATATTTAAACTTGTATTTGGTATGAATAATTTTGTAATTGGTATGAATAATTTTGTTGCACTAGTATGAATAATTTTGTCGCACTGGTATGAATAATTTTGAAAAATACTGTATGCGTTAAGAGAATGCAAAAATTACACTCCATCCAAATACTATCACCCTATTTTACACTATTTAACATACATATGAACACAGTTACTAGATAGATAGATAGATAGATAGAGATAGAGACAGAGATTAGACTCCTAGTCTTACTGCAAGGCTCTGATATCATACACCCGTACATCTCTCAAATTATACCTGGTGGCTGCATTCATTAGGCCTACAACTGCATTAATGAGCTCTTTTTATGATCATTAAGAAAAAATTTATGAAGACTAAGAAGCCATGGAACTATGAAACTACAAAACTATGAAACTTTGTGACTCCCTTACGTAAACTCATAGTCTCATACAGTGTTTTCTCAGTGTCATTCAAACAGCGCGATCAATACTTCAAATTTCAATCTTTCGAACATCTTTCAAACAAATACAAGTTGTATACATGATACCATAGAAACTAGTTCAGTTTTTTCCGTTTAACCCTTGGTTTAAAGACTTCCATGTAGTACATATGAGGAAATTTTCCAGATTTCGATTTTAGAATTTTAATTCTGATGAAAGTTGGTGTAAAACATTATGCATTTGGTTTGAAGATGAAATGGTACGAACTTTTTGAAATACTGTATTTTTCAAAATTGTTCATACCAGTGCGACAAAATTATTCAAACCAAATGACATAATTCTCACACCAACTTTTAATAAATTTCACTAATTAAATATTTTATATCTTGCTATTACATTCTATTCTTGGATTCTTCCAATTAGTCGAAAAAGACAAAACTAAAGTAGTTTCCATGTGTATATTAAAACTTGTATTTGGTACAGTATTTTTCAAAATTATTCAAACCAGTGCGACAAAATTATTCATACCAAATGGAAAATGTTTCTTACCAACTTTTAATAGAATTCAGTAATCAGAAAATTAATATTTGATTGCTCTTATATACCATTCCTAGAGTCTTCCAATTAACGGCTAAGCGGACAAAACTAAAGTAGTTTCCATGTTATGCTGTGTATTAAAACTTGTACTTGGTATGAATAATTTTGTTGCACTGGTATGAATAATTTTGGTATGAATATTTTCATGGCACTAGTTTGAATCATTTGAAAAAGACTGTATACATACCAATATTTCAAAAATATTCATACAGTATTTTTCAATATTATTCATACCAATATTTCAAAATTTTTCATACCAGTGCGACAAAATTATTCATACCAATTCTCAAAAAGTTTCATACCACTTCGCACAATTTTTCAAACCAAATGACGAGATGTGTCACACCAACTTTTTTAGAATTCAATATTCTGAAATCTTAATCTAGAAGATAGCTTCATACTTCTTCATTTGAGAGTCTTCCAATGATGGGTCAAAAGGGCCAAAATTGGATTAGTTTCCATGTTATCTTGTATATAGAAACTTGTATGTGGTTTGAATAATTTTGAAATATTGGTTTGAATAATTTTGTCGCAGTAGTTTGAATAATTTCGAAATATTAGTATGAATATTTTTGTCGCACTAGTTTGAATAATTTTGAAAAACACTGTATCAGTGCGACAAAATTATTCATACCATATTACAAAAATATTCATACCAAGTACAAGTTTTAATATACACCATAACATGGAAACTACTTTAGTTTTGTCCGTTTCGATCACTGATTAAGAGATTCCAAGAATAGCATATAAGAGTAATCTTTCAGATATAAAATTTCTGATTATTAATTCTATTAAAAGTTGGTGTGAAACATTATGCCATTTGGTATGAATAATTTTGTCGCACTAGTATGAATAATTTTGTCGCACTAGTATGAATAATTTTGGTATGAATATTTTCATCGCACTAAGATGAATATTTTGAAAGACCAAAATTATAAAATCCATTATTCAATCTCATCCACTTATACCATGAAATCAAAAATAGTCTTCATGTTCACATATCTCCGTCCACAATCCTCCAAATAAACCTCAACCACATCCCTACACCAACCAAAGTATGCCCTGTTCTGCTCAGCCAATGCATTAATCTCGCCTTCACTCATCTCTCCAAGGTTTTCTCCAATAGCCCGCAACTTTCGCGCCTTGGCCTTCTCCATATCGAAAATGGCCTCAAAATAGAGGAGCTGGTTGTACAAGGCCTTGTCGCTGTACTTGTAGCGCATCACTCCTTTGCACCCGTGCGCCTTCCCCGATGCCCCAATACACCTCTTGCCATAAACAGAAATCTGCCGTGTCTGGATGCCACACGCAGAATCATCACATATTAGCCAGCCTGCATAGTACACGGCCAAATGTCTTCTGATTTCCGTTTCGAGCTGAGCCACAAGCTTCAAGGCCGAGAAACCTGCGCGACACGCTCCACATTCCACACCATTGTACGTGACCTTGTAGTCGGGAGATGCCACAAGTCCGCCAAATCGAAATCGCTTGCCACACTGGCACGTGAGCACCAAAAAGCTTGCCTGGCGAAACCGCTCCATGTCCGAAATATTGGATTCCAATGGCATGATTTCCGACTCGTTGTTGCGTAGTCTGGCCGCATACTTCCGAGTATCGAGACCTAAACTCTTGGCCACGCGAATAAGGTCAATGCCTTCGATCTTGCCCAAGAGCCGCTCGACCGGTGCATAAATCTGCTTTTCAAGGTAGTAGTCTGCATCCGGCTCGAATTTGGAGGCTTTGTTGGATAGAATCTCCTGCATGGAGCGCGCCCTCTGTGCAGGCAGTTCATCATCTTCTTCTTTATCATCATCTTTTTCTTTGTTGGAGTTTCGTTTACCAATAGCAAACGTCACCACACTTCCAGCCTTGATCACCTTACCCTGCTTTCGGAGCCGAAGGGCTACCTGCACCGGAGGCATGGTCTTGCCGTGCGGGTAACTGGAAGGGTCCTTAGAAAGACGCGTATTGATCTGATACTTGTCCACGGAAAAGGCATTGGAGCGGATTTTCTCGTTCATCTTCTCCAAGTAGTCGTAGACATCTTTAAGTGCTTCCTCGGGGTCTTTTTCGGAAAGCAAGGTCTCAAGGATCTGTGTGGATATTTCCTTGGAAAGAGGACAATACTCTCTGCGCCGCATATCCAAGCCCTTAACCTCCAAGACCAAGCGCTCATTGCCCAGTTTGTCGAGTGATGTGGTCATGGCTGCATACTTCTTTTTGGCATGGAGAAGAAGCCGCTTGAACACGTTGTCGGTATCGATTTCCAATAACTTGTAGCGCTCATTGACCTTGAGCTTAAAGTCATCTCCGATTTTGAGCGCTTCGCCAAGATTGGTCACACCTGTATCGATCATCACAGAGTCCGTGTCTCCGTAAACAACACGCAAGCCAATCAGCTCGGCCAATTGACGTGTATCCATCAAAATCTCGCGGCCTTTGTTGGTCACCAACATAGCCAAAGGCTTGGCGTAGAACCGAGAGTTCACATACCCTAAACACCCGTACATGGAGTTGGCTGTCAATTTGAGAGCCTGCTGCTTGATATCGTATTGAGCCTTTTCTGAGCCCGAGAGGTTGGCGGATTTCATGAGTTTCTTGACTTCTCTTCTGCGCGAAACCAAGGTGTTGAGAAGCCGCGGTAACACACCTGAAGCCGTATCCTTTTCGGGAATCTGAGGTAAGTCTTTTTCTTCATCGTGTGTCATGTTGTAGGCGTTTCTGTCCACGGTGGTGAAGCAGATGTTGTATTCCTGGATGATGCTGGGGTACAACGAGTTGAAGTCCATCACAAGAATGTAGTTTTTGTGCAAACCCTTTTCCGGCTCAAACACCAAGCCTCCTTGGTATTTGGGCTTTTTGTTGGACGTGACGGTGGTGGCATCGTCGTCAGCAGCTTCCAATTTGGCCTCCTGCAGTACCTGGTTCTTATGGTACTTGTCCTCTTTATCTGGAAGAATGTACAGGTTTTTCTTGAACTCATGGAGTAGAATATACTCGTTCCGCCCAGCCCGGGTTCCCGAGAGCGTGTGAGCCCAAGCGTTGCCTGCCAAGTTGGTCAATTGCTTTGAGAGCGAGAGGATTTGCACTGTAAAGGCGACTTTGGCGGTCATTTCCACCTGCACCATGTTTTCCTTGATGGGCATCATCAAGAACGACGCATCCTCGGCGTATTTGGGGTTGGCAAAGTTGATTTCTGGGCTGGAATGTTTCTTGTGACACACCACACTGTACATTTCCGAAAGGTCCCAGGACTGGCACTTGGGAGTGAGCGATTGGCCAAGTTCGTTGGCAATATCACAGAGCAACCGGCCCTGGAAGATCTCACGGATCACAAGGTTGCTATTGAAGCCGGAACCCTTTCCAAAGCGGTCGGGCCACGACTTACGGTTCCGCCTGCCCAAAGCTGACCATAACGGCACCTTCAAATCGAACATGCGGTGCACCAACACATCGAGCGCGATATTCTCCAAGCGGTGGCCAAAGATCAAGTCCGGATCGATGGTTTTGAGCTTTGCCGCGAGGCACTGGAGCAACGACGTTTCACTGGGAAGTGTATTGAGCCGGATTTTTTGCTTTTCTGCTAGCTGACGGAGCCCAGGAGGGTATGAAGAGCTACCAATAGGTCGTATCAAAGTGAACACTTCACTGGGAGCAGTATTCTCGTCCACAGGCGAATCCTGAGCGATGTTTGGGTACACGGCCACGGAAACACAAGCAATTTCCTGTTTATTCTGCGCTGGGTTCATAAGTGCCTGCACAGAGAGCACCACGGCCGTCAATGGAGGCGGAACAAGAGACGGATCATTTAAAATTGGCGTGACATTGGCAGCTGACGCCACCGATGCCTCGATTTGGCAATGAGACACGTTTTTGAGCACGGAAAAGTCGGCGCCAGTGATTTCAAGCCAGCAAGGTCCCATGATATTCTGCTGCATGACAAATGATTCGAAAATCTGGTTGTTGGTACCGAAGATACGCAGAAACGTCTCACCTTCCACATCTGAAGGCATAACCACGTGCTGGTTCTTTGGTGTTTTGAATGGCAAGAGCACTTTCAAGTACTCAGTTTCCTTGGGGATGCCAGGAAGCTCAAAGGCGTACTTCATTTTTTGCGGCTTTGCTCGGAGTTGCAGAAGTCCATAGTGATCAATAAGAAGCGGAGCCAATTCCTCATGTACATCTTTGATTTCCACGGGGGTGTTTGTTTCATTTCCATCCACTAGGCGTTTTTGGCGAGGTAAGGCATAAAGTTCCCTGCACAAGCCATTAACCTGCACGACCGCGGATTCATAGGTACCAGATTTCAGTAAGACTTTTCCGAATAGGAGAAGAGACTTGTCAATTTCTGCATAATCAAGCCAATACATACGAAAGGTATTATTTTCGGAAAAATCGGAGACATTTAATTTGGAAGTAGATGTTGAAGTTGATGTAGATGTTGATGTTGAAGTAGATGTTGAAGATGAAATTGTAGATTTTGAAGTTGTAGATGTAGCTGGTATTTTTGATGTTGCTGTTGCTGTTTTCGTTTGGGAATATTTCTCAGCCTTGATTGCTGATACATTGACATTGGTCACTGGTGCTGCGACTGGACGCCTGCGCCGCACCACAAGCTCATCATCAGACCCAGATTCGGGATCTTCAGTCTGAGCAGGCTCAGATGTGATTGGCTGAACGGAATCTTCAGATACAATTGACAGACTCTCAAGACTCTTAGTTGTAATTGACTCACTCTCAAGACTCTTAGTTGTATTTGACTGACTCTCAAGACCCTCACTTATAATTGGCTGTGTGTCGGACTCAAAATCAACATTCCTGTCATCAATGTCCATGTCCAAATCAGCTTTTTGATCACTTTGGTCTTCAAAAGATTCGACCTTATTTTTTAAATTCTCCCGTTTTTTGGGCTTGGAGTTAGTGGCTGTCATGAATCCAAAAGGGGAACTCTTCGGGGCGCGCTTCGGTGCCGCTTTATGCCGTTTCACTGGCTGAGATCCTCCAAAATCCTCCAAAATATCATCAATGCTCTGGTTGGATACAGGCTTTGGCTCGGCCTTTCGAGGCCCGGCCCCTGCACTAAAAAACGTGTTGATGTCTGCAGTCTTTGCCACTTTGGTGACTTTCTTGGCGGGTTTTGGCCGTTTTGCGCCGGATTCGGCTGATTCTTCGTCGGAATAATAGTTGGGCCGTGTAGAGTCGTCCCACTCATCTACACCATTGTCAACATAGCCTTCACCGTTATCGTCGACAATGAAATCGTCACTTAGAAGCTGTTTTCGCTTGTGTTGCCTGAATGTGTCTTCGTCGACTTCATCGTAGATGGAGGCATCCTCTTCATCCAGGACGACGATCTTGCCTGTTTTACGGGCCTCCTGGAGCCGTTTGAGCTTGTTGAGTTTGGTCTGGCGGCTCAGCATGGTGGATGTATCAGGACGCGACGCGTCCCGCGAAGTCATGATGTGTATATCGGGTGTACGGGTGTATACCGGGTGTACGGATTTGAAAATTCATGTCGGGTGTACAGGTGTATATATCCGGTGTACAGGCGTATACCAGGTGTACAGGTGCACTTGCCGTGTGTGTGTACGGGTGTATGACAATGGCACATAGAGTACATCTGCGCTTTTCATACAACATGTCTTTTGCCGCCTTTGACCTGGAGAGCCAGAATGGCAGTCCTTCCAAACCCGTTGCTAAATCTGACCTCGCTAACATCATCAGCGACACCTCGTCCCAATTGCAAACCTTCTCACTGCTTATTAGCACCTTTGCCAATGAACGTAAATTTATTGGCACACGCAGGGACAATCCCCAATTACGAGCCAAATTAGACGAATCCCAGGCCAATATTCAGCACCTTGGCGATGCCATTCAGAAATTACTCTCCAATGTGAATGTGGTGGTGAATTCTGAAGGTGCCAAAACAGGCAAAGGGAATCAAGATCGGAGTGACAGTCAAAATGGTGGGAAAAAGGGCAATCAAAATGGTGGTAAAAATGGTGGTAAAAATGGTAGTAAAAAGGGCAACAAAAAGGGCAATAAAAAGGGCAGTGAAAGTGACAGCAAAAGTGACAGTCAAAATGGCACTACAAAGGGCAACAAAACTGACAGCCAAAAGGAAAGTCAAAATGCCGTGCGAAATGTTAATGGCCAATCAATGATGAAAGATCGCATTGTTAGAGAATTTACCATTCTTCAAGGAACATTCCAGGCGTTGTCGCGCGAGTACCAGGCCAAGAAACGGGCTAATGCATTACCAGAAACAACACCATTGTTGGAACAAAAGCATCCAAGTTCCAGGCCAAACTCCGTACAGACCCAAACAGTTTATGGCCAGAATGGAAAAGACCAAGTACAGGACCAGACGCAAGTTCAGCTCCAACAAGACGAGGTAGACGAACTGGAGCTCCAGTACCACGTGCTCCTCACCGAAGAACGCAACCGTCAGATCGAGCAGGTGCAGGATGGCATTCGGGAAGTCAATTCCATTTTCAAGGATCTTGGCGAGTTGGTCAATCTGCAGGGTACGCAGCTCGACACTGTGGAGGAGAATATTCTCCAGATGAGTGGGAACGCATATTCTGCTGAACGTGAATTGACCAAGGCAAACGACTACCAAAAGCGGAAAAGCAAGTGGAGTTGTATTCTTTTGTGTGCATTGTGTATTTTTGTGTTGGTGATTGTGTTGGCAGTGTTGAGTTGATTGAATTTGGGAGAGAGAGAGAGAGAGTGAGTGAGAGGGAGAGTGAGTGAGTGAGAGAGAGAGGGAGAGTGAGTGAGTGAGTGAGTGAGTGAGAGTGTGAGAGAGTGTGAGAGAGAGAGAGAAAATGAGAGAGAGAGAAAATGAGAGAGAGAGAAAATGAGAAAGTGAGAGTGAGAAAGAGGAAGTCAGAGAAAAGAAATCAGAAGTTATTCAGAATCTATACTTGTCATGGCTCTGACTACAATGTCCAGTGCTATCCCACTTTTGATCATTCTTAATGTCCAGAGCTATCCCATTTTTGATCATGCTCAATGTCCAGTGCTATCCCATTTTGATCATGCTAATAAATTTCCTTGATCAATTTCAGATTCAAGATGTCAACTGACAGATTCTCTTGCACAGGGCAAAATTCGCGAGTGACAATCTCAAGCTCTTTTTTCCGCACAATTCCTCGGTTCCTAATTCCTCAGTTCCTAATTCCTCAGTTCCTTACAATTCTTCCTAATTTCTCAATTCCTTCACAATTCCCCCACATGTCATTCTACAACTGCTACATTATCTTGGCCTCATATCCCCAAAACAATCTTCAATTGAAGAAACTCTTGATTAGCACTAATTCTTAATTTGAATACTTCAAGATGACCATACAATTACTAACATAAGGTACAAAATCTGATGAGTTAAGGAATATTATGAAGATACTGCAGATAATCTAATGACAAGAAATTTTGCGTCTGCAAATGACTGTTTCAAATCAAAATATTATCCATAACTCCTAACGATTTCTCCAAATTCCTCCTCCAGTTTGGCATTTTCAGAACCTTGTACTAATATAGACTCGTGGCGGCGAGGTGGTGAGCCATTCTGCAGGATGATACCTTATCGTGCGCCGAGGTATATGCAGGAGTGCCATAAATTTTCTTGACAGTGTTAAATTTATCCAATGGGAATTGAAGAATGTACGAGAACTTAAAAAATTCAATCAATTCATGATCCCTCTTGAATTTGATTTCTCGTCTCTTGGATTGGATTTCTCGTCTCTTGGATTGGAACATCGTTGGGTTCGTTGGGTGCTGCAGACTTATCAAATTCCAAGTCGAGTACTAGCGCATATCCTGCATACAGGCCATGACTCTTGCTTATAAATTCATGGCCAATGGGAATTATCGTCGCACCAATCCGATGGTGGTGATTTCCCGTCCTTTGGGCCCAAATGAGCACTTTTTCCGATGCCGCTATGAAAACCGTTTCTATGCCAACTTTGCTTCCATGGCCACTTACTCCCGCCAATTTACGGACCTCCTGTTGATTTTCAGGGCGCTTCGGAAGTCCCTCTTGGAATATCACATGTTTACCTGCAATATCTTCGAAGATAAGGCTCTTGGAGATCATATTATGAGACCTATCAAAAGTGCTACATTGGGCGATTACGTGGAGTTCGAAAACGTCCCAATCGAGCTCTTTTCCGAAGATAAACTTCGGCATCTCTGCAGGACTCGGTTTTTTAGCTTCAACGAGGAAAAACCGCTTTTGCGCTTGTTCTTTTCAGGTAAGGAATTGGCTGTCACTTTTGAACACACTCTTTTTGATGGCGTCGTTTGTCTTTTGTTCCAGGAAATCTTCTTGGAAAACTTGGGCATTTGTGGGGACTATATGCAGGACCCCCAAAATATTTATGGGCCAATTCCTGAAGAAGTAACGATGGATTCTGTGATTTTTGATTTTGCGAAGGACGAAAAGTACCTCCGCAACTCATTGGTGCCTCCCTGTGAAATGATCATGGAGGACCCCAATTTGGACTACTCCGACAACGACCCCAACCATTACCTGAAGAGGCCGCCCGAAGGTTATCCCGAGCTCTGGCCCGGGCGGTTTCCTTCACGGAAAGATATTTCTGTAGCTTTCAAGGCATTCAAAATTCCACCACAGCCATTGAAGGCCATTTTGGCCAAGTGCAAGCAACATAAAGTCACGCTCACATCGTATGTCAATGTGGTTCAGGCCATTGCGTTCCAGCCATTGTATGGCGATAAGCACCATACTCTGAGTCACGTGGCAATCACTTTGAGGCGGCATGCCACTGCAGAGCGTGTTGAGGAGCCATACAAGGCGATTTTGGAGAAGCCCGGATATAGGCTCGTGGGCAATTATGCACATATGGGTGTGGCACGACTCTTTGCTCCAATCAAAGAATTTTCATGGGACCTTGTCAAGGAAGTGAATCGCGAACTGATGCAGAGTGTTGAAAACCGCAAAATTCTCAGCACAGCCAAAGCTTATAATGATGCCGCGGATCGCATGAGTAACAATATTCAGTTATTCGAATCGGGGTTGGGAAAAAACCGCAACGGATCCGTCAAAATTTCCAATTTGGGTGTAGGCAATTTTCCCGAGTATTCCTGTTCCAGTGGTGTACCATGGACCATTGAAGACTTTATCTGGGCGCAAGACCTTGCCCCAACTGCGGCAGATGTGGTGATTGACTTTTCGCTGACGAAAAGGGGAGGTATGAATGTGGTTGTTTCGTATTTTGACGATCTGTTTGACGATTCTGAATTGGATAACTTTGACGAGTTTCCTAAATCTTTCCAGCGTCTTTTGTATGAATGTGCGGATGTGGCAGCAGAAGACCTATGAGAAAGCAGACTTTTAATTGAGCAAGGGAGTCTACCAGTAAGTCTACCAGAGAGTTGGTCTGGGTCTTGGGCATTTTCTCATTGGCAGTTGCTGCGGTAAAAATTGTTATTAATTTTGTGAGTAGTTTCTATACATATATAGTTTTTGTAGTTCCACTTGGCATGCGTTTATAGTGTTTTTAATATTCACCAGTGCGACAAATATTAAACAAATAGTTTTATTCACCAGTGCGATAATTATTAAACAAATAGTTTTTATTCACCAGTGCGACAATTATTAAACAAGTAGTTTTATTCACCAGTGCGACAATTACAGTATTTTTCAAAATTATTCATACTAATATTTCAAAATTATTCATACCAGTGCGACAAAATTATTCATACTAGTGCGACAAAATTTTTCATACCAATATTTCAAAATTATTCATACCAGTGCGACAAATTATTCATACCAAATGGCATAATGTTTCACACCAACTTTTAATAGTTTTCAGTAATCAGATATTTTATATCTGGACGATTGCTCATTCATAATATTCTTGGAGTCTGTCAATCAAGCTTCAAAAGCGACAAAACTAAAGTAGTTTCCATGTTATCTTGTGTATAAGAACTTGTGTTTGGTTTGAATAATTTGAAATATTGGTATGAATAATTTGAAATATTGGTATGAATAATTTTGAAAAATACTGTATCAATAATTTTGTAATTGGTATGAATAATTTTGAAAAATACTGCATCAATAATTTTGTAATTGGTATGAATAATTTTGAAAATGACTGTATTCACCAGTGCGACAATTATTTAAACCAATTTTCAAAATTATTCAAACCAAATGGCATAATGATTCACCCAACTTAATTAAAATTAAATATTTTAATCTTAATCTGATGATTACTTATATACACTATTCTTGGAGTCTTCCAATCAACGGTCGAAAGGGGCAAAAGTAAACTAGTTTCCTTGTGGATAACATTGAAACTAAATACTTAGCCTAATCGTTGATGGGCTCCTCGAACGAGGAATCTCGGGCTCTTTTATAGCCCGAGAGGAACTGCTATGCTTGCTGGTTGTCGAGCCATTTCTGGCTAATCGCTGGCTAATAAAGAGATCACGTGATAAACGCGTTTGACAGGGTCTTTCGTGGTTCCTCTTCTAACCGCACAGCGTAGCTATAATTTGAACCAGTGGGTAGTATGATACCCATGGTGGATCTGACAGTATATTAAACTTGTATTTGGTATTAATATTTTTGTCGCACTGGTATGAATACTTTTGAAAAAGACTGTATTCACCAGTGCGACAATTATTTAAACCAATTTTCAAATTTATTCAAATTAGTGCGACAAATTTCATACCATTTCAAATTATTCAAACCAATAGTTTTTATATTTAACACGCAAACTAATTTACTTTTACCGTTTTGATTTTTAATTGGAGAATACAAGAATAGTATAAGAGCAATCGTCCAGATTAAGACTTCTGAGTATTGAATTTTAATGAAGTGGTGTGAAACATTATGCCATTTGGTTTGAATGATTACGCACTTGAATAGTTTTGAAGAGTAAATATTCATAGCAGTGCGACAATTCTTCATACCAATACTTTAAAGTTATTCAAACCAAATACAAGTTTTAATACACAGCATAACATGAAATTTCTTTAGTTTGTCCTATTCGACCGTTGATTGGAAGACTCTTAGAACAGTATACATATACGCAATCGTTCAAATAAAAAATATCTGATTACTGACATCTTATTTTTCAAAATTATTCATACCAGTGCGACAAAAATATCATACCAGTGCGACAAAAATATTCATACCAATATTTCAAAATTATTCATACCATTACTTTTAAATTATTCAAACCAAATAAAAGTTTCAATATACAGCATAACAAATTACATTTGTCCGTTTGCCCGTTGTTTGGAAGTCTCCAAGAATAGAATGTGATAGCAATTAGCAAGATATAAAATATCTGATTACTGACATGTATTAAAAGTTGGTGTAAAACATTATGCCATTTGGTATGAATATTTGTCGCACTGGTGCATAATATATAAATTTAGAGGTCTTGTAATCAAGGGTAAAATGGATATAACTGAACCAGTTTCCATGTTATCTTGTATATAATACTTGTATTTGGTTGAATTATTATTTTGCACTGGTTTAATAATTCTGGCACTTGTTTAATAATTCTGGCACTTGCTTAATATTTCTGGCACTGGTTTAATAATTCAGTCGCGCTGGTTTAATAATTCAGTCGCACTAGTGAATATTTTTGAAACTCCGGTCTGTCCAGGGCCGAGATACCTACTTCCCTGAGATCTCCGAATTTTCTTTAGGAACACTTTCCTCGTATCATCACTTTCATCTGCACTCTAAATTCCCTCTTTGAGCCATCGTATAATATATCCAGTCCTATATCTAAACATACTCTGTTTTGCTATCTAAAAATACTCTGTTTTGCTATCTAAAAATAATCTGTTTTGCTATCTAAAAATACTCTGTTTTGCTATCTGAAAATACTCTGTTTTGCTATCTAAAAATACGCTGTTTCGCTTGTATTGAGTCCTTTTCCGGTGAGAGTCTCACAGATTTATAGTATTTTCAAGTCTTCAATCCGCGCAAAATTAAACAATACAGTCTTTTTCAAAATCATTCATACCAGCGCGCAAAATTATTCATACCAAGATTTCAAAATTATTCAAACTAGTGCGACAAAATTATTCATACCAA
>VATE01000122.1:0-24734 GCA_008065195.1 Metschnikowia amazonensis
TTGACTCAAACTGAGCGTGGAAGGAAAAGCCAACTCCAAGATGAGCTTCAGGTTGTCGTCTCTGAACGTGAGCAACTGGGAGTATAGCTCCAAAATTTTCCAAATATCAGCCAAACGAACAAAACTAAAGTAGTTTCCATGTTATCCTGTAAATTAACTTGAATTTGGTATTAATAATTTTGTCATACTGGTTGAATAATTTGTCGCACTGGTGAATAATTTGTCGCACTGGTGAATAATTTGCACTTATGAATGTTTGTCGCACTGGTGAACAGTTTTTTGCACTGGTGAATATTTGTCGCACTGTAATACAGTTTTTTTCAAAATTATTCATACTAGTGCGACAAAATTATTCATACCAATATTTCAAATTATTCATACCAGTGCAACAAAATTATTCATACCAAATGGCATAATGTTTCACACTAACTTTTAATAGTTTTCTGTAATCAGATATTTTATATCTTGCAGATTGCTATTACATTTTATTCTAAGAGTTTTCCAATCATCAGCCAAATGAACAAAACTAAAGTAGTTTCCATGTTATCCGGTAAATAAAACTTGTATTTGGTATTAATAATTTGTTGCACTGGTGAATATTTGTTGCACTGGTGAATATTTGTTGCACTGGTGAATATTTGTTGCACTGGTGAATATTTGTTGCACTGTTGAATGTTTGTCGCACTGGAATAATTCTAACACTGATTCAAAGTTCTTCGCAGGCTTTCACCAAATGGCATATTTTCACACCCACTTTCATAATTCAATACTCAGAAATGAGAGTCTTCCAATCAAGAATCAAAGCGGATAACTGATTCTTATTATCCTAATAACTTGTATAAAAGATTGTGAAGGAAGCTTTGAATCATGAACCATCTGTTTTATGGTTTGACTTCAGTTTCTTGGTTTGACTTCAGTTTCTTGGTTTGACTTCAGTTTCTTGGTTTGACTTCAGTTTCTTAGTTTGACTTCAGTTTCTTGGTTTGACTTCAGTTTCTTGGTTTAACTTCAGTTTCTTGGTTTAACTTCAGTTTCTTGGTTTGACTTCAGTTTCTTGGTTGAATGGCTTCGCGCTGATTTTTTACCATTGTATTCTCTCTTCTGCTCTTTATTCAGGAATTAAGCCTGCTGGAAAGGCATTTCTGGAGAAGTTCATTATGGTGATACTTAAAGTCAAGTTGTGGAGACGAGTTGGAATTATCCACATTCAGATAGACTCAATATTTAACTCAACGTATCTCTGTAATAACTGCTTTCATGACCGTGATCTTATTCATACCAATAGTATAGACAGATTTGACTCGATCAAGGTCATTTGATCATGGCCATATCAAGAATCCAGTAATTTACTTCTAAACACTATTGATCAAATTCAAGTTGAAACAGTTGAATCAAATGTATGCAGTCTGACTACTCATTCCAGTCCAAATTAATCATAATGTAGGTTATCATCTCCTATTGAATCCATATCACTATTGATAAATCACAGTTTAGTCATTCATAGATACCATAATAAAAAGACTTCACGGTGCCAAATCAATTCGTTGATTTTAATCAAACTCAGTTAAATCTCAAGCTAATTCCCAAATCCATTACCCCGGTTTTCACCTCTTCGCTGCGCTGTGTCAAAGTAAGCCGACTATGGGACTCTGTGGGCTATATGCAGGCCAACAATCAAATGAATGTAGTAAATTATCAAGAATAGCCTGCCATGCTATGAACGTTTAGGGTTAAAAAACCCTTATTTGAACCAGTACCCTCATTTTTGACATAGTTCCAAGAAACCAGCTCCTTCGATTGGCTGAATCACAATGATAAATTTCAGGATTGATTGCATTGAAATGGGTATCAATGACACTTTCGAAGTCACGATTTCCTGTGTTGTGGAAACCTTAACAATGACAATTTAATCTCATGACTGCGTTAGTGACCAATAACTCAAGGTGACATTGGAGAATGTAACATTGTAAGATGTAACATTGTAAGATGTAACATTGTAAGATGTAACATTGAAGAATGCATCACGGGTGTAAATGATAGACTGTGAATGGAGACTTTGAAAGGCTTTGAATTTGAAATCTCCAATGGTTCATTGGTTGAAATTAACCACTAGCAATACCACATCATTTGAGAGCTTGACAAACATCTTATCTTGATTAGATATCATGTCTAAAGGAGACAAGCCATCCTGAATATTTGGATTCTAATCAATATGGAACTAGGGTTTCCAGTAGATCTCATTTTATCAAACTGATATAATATGAAGTATTGAAATGAAGATTGATGAAACAATTACTAAATTTTTGCTTCAGATTCGATTCTTCCAAGAGTTTCCATATCAATGACATTGTTCGTGGTAGAAGTCATCTTGGTTAGGACCTTAAGACCCTGCTGTGGTCATTTTTGTTTGGCTGATTAGACATTTTTAGTTCAGCTTCAATACGTTTTTTATTCCCATTTTTTATATTCTGTTCATTATATTTTTTTTATTCCGTAAAGATATTAAATCTCTTTTTATTTAGCTAATTCTTTACGTAATGGTAAATTTATATTTCAAATTATGAAAAGGAAAGATATAAAAAATACGTATATTAAATATAGAATCTTTTAATGATATACTTATAGAAGAAAAATTATTAGATAAAATATATATACCTATGTTCTTAGAATCTTGTTAATTATTATCTATTTTTTAGATTTTAAGCTATTTTATTTAGCTGGTAATTTAGTCAGATAAATTTTTGGCTAACACTTTACAGTATTTTTCAAAATTTTCATACCAATACGACAAAACTTTCATACCAATATTTCAAAATTATTCATACCAAGTACAAGTTTTAATATACAGCAAAACATGCAAACTACTTAGTTTTGTTCGTTTCGACCGCTGATTTAGAGACTCCAAGAATAGCATATAAGAGTAATCTTGCAGATATAAAATTTCTGATTATTAATTCTATTAAAAGTTGGTATGAAATATTTTCCATTTGGTATGAATAATTTTGAAATATTAGTATGAATAATTTTTCGCACTGGTATTAAAAATTTTGTAATATTGGTATGAATAATTTTGAAAAGCACTGTATCTTCGCACCATCAAATCTTCACACCAAAATTCTCATCGTACCAACACACACTTTTATCTTCCAACCGATGATTCCATTTTCAGTTGAATATTTTCATTTCCAATGTTTGATCTTCCAAATCTAACCAAAGGAGTGAGCCATGTTTAGGAATGATTATTAAGACAATATGGAAGGCAGTTTTGTTGGAGAATTTAAGAGTATCACCAGATAATGTTTCTTCATCACTCCAGGATATTAACTCCCGATAAAAACATATCGTCACTCCATGAAAACTGTACCGTTCATATGATAAAAGGTTTTGGGACACATTTCGGAATCGCTAATTTTTGGAACCAATCCATTCATTGAATCATGTTCTATTTTTTGAATGATTCCATCTTGATTCAATTAAATCTGATATTCTTCATTCTTCAAACCTTATTCCTTATTCATTCCTTATTCCTTTATTATAAATTGTGTCACTTCTAAATTTCTCCGTTTCTAAGGACTAATTTAATGTAAATTCAATACTTTGTGTGTAAATATCCGGGGCATTGGTCCTTTTATAGACGGTGCGAGCTTATCTTGCAGCCCCGCGCAAGTGGCTGCAAAAATATGCATTGCTGTTGCGAAAATGAAACAAGGAGTTTGTGGTGGAATCCCTGACAACTATAAAAGGGCGTCGTTCCGCACTTTCTGGTTTCTATTATTTCTGTGTTACTAATAGATCTCTTTAGAATCTTACTCCATCAAACAATCTTTATGGTCAGTTACAATGAAGCCCTTGATGAGTTGGTGAAATTGCTGACTTCATCCATTTGAACTTTTTATACTAAAGTCTAAGAGAGAACCAAGGATTGAAGGGCATTTCTGCTTGACGAAATCTAAGACTTGAGTTTTTAGAGATTAGAGACTAGCCTAGTACTTATATTAGTGACCAGAGACTAGCCTAGAAACTAGAGACCAGATACTACAATACATCACAAACTATGATCTTCACTCTTCCATTACATCATTATCCATACTCCATGCTTCAGTACTCTATGCTCCATTAAACTCGTTCATACATATCATTGACTGAAGGCATGGCTGCTGAATCAGTCAGTCTACAGAAGCAAAAGTACCAAATCGCCCATATCATGCACATTCAGTTTCGGTGTTAAACTACAACAAACTCTCGCCTAAAGCACAGCGGCCAATGGCACATGCCACATTGACGGTGTCCAAGATGTGGCTTTCACTCTCTCCCAACTTTGGATTGGTCTCCACGATATCCAACGAGGCCAAAAGTCCCGTGAGTCCAACATCTTCGGCAATGAACAAACCTTCTCTCAAGGTCAAGCCTCCGTCAACTCGGGTACCAGTGGCAGGGACAAATGCAGGGTCAATGGCGTCAACATCATAGGACAAGTGGATGGGGAATTTCCTGTCGGGGTTGATCTTGTCCAATGCCATTTCCACCACTTTGCCGATGCCGTACTTGTCCACGTGGTACATGGAGAAGGCCGGAATGTTGTTATCCTTCAAGATCTTTTTCTCGTCTGAGTCCACGTCTCTCAAACCAATGTATGCGATCTTATTGGGCTTCAACTTGGCAGGAACCCATTCGAATTCTGGCGGGCAGTTGTCTCTCCCAAGACCCATGACAAACGACACAGGACATCCGTGCAAGTTTCCCGATTCCGTACCGCTAGCAGTGTTGATATCAGCGTGGGCATCGATCCACAAGACACAGGTGTTTGGGTCAGCTTCCAAGGCAGCAGCCACAGTGGCGGTTCCGATGGAATGGTCTCCACCAATGGTCACAGGCAACCTGCCTTCGGACTTTGCTTTGCCGAAAGCATTGAAGATGTCCTTGTTGCAGTCACTCACGAGCTTTGCATTCTTGACGCCGAACTTGTCTTTGGAGTCAGTTTTCTGGGACTCATAGTCCTTGCCATCTAAGGGGTTTTCGATTTTGGTGTTCCAGTCCAAGCCTTGTAACTGGCTTTCAAAGCCGTTATTCAAGATGTACTCTGGGCCCAATTCCACGCCTCCTTTGGGCTGGCCACCGGAGAATGGGGCGGTGATGATGCTTAGTTTTCTTTCCTTGTGGAATTTGTATTCGGCTGTGGTTAGTCAAGAGCAAGAGCAAGTGGGCAGTGGCAGGGACCAGCCAGAAAATGCCAGAAAATGATGCACAGATAGTCAGCAACGATGATTCTGAGATCAAATGTGAACATACTCATAGTTGTCAGATATTCAGAATGGCAGATTTCGAGGTGATTGCAGGGGTATTTATAAGTTTTGGCAGGCCACAGTGGCGATCACTATTCCGAGACGTAACGGCAAGATAACGCGAGAAAATTGCATCTTGGTTTGTGGTTGGCAAAAAGACCAGCGCGGGGTTGCGACAAACAGTTTAGGGAAGGAAAGACCGAGCAACCCCGCCAACGGTTTGGTACGGCACGACCCACTGTACTTAAGTATTAAGTCAGGGAATTTACTCAGGGAATTCCAGGTAATTCAGAACTCAGGTAATTCAGTACTCAGGTAACTCAAGCACTAACTCAAGTACTAGTGAATAAGTGGTAGTCAATAAGTGGTAATCAATAAGTACTAGTTACTACTTACTAGTGATTATCCTAACTAGTGCCTACATGACTACTCCAGTGAATTGACTACCCCAGGTCTAGTATCCAGTAATTTTTTATCTAGCATTTCTTATCTAGTCATATTTCTGTGTCTACTTCAGTCGGATGTTGAGCAATACTGAAACTCCTGCATACTGTGATTGATACCAAGCCTCATTCTTCTGCCCTGAGAGCACTCCCTGCACATATCCAATTATTTCAACTATCCAATTATTTTAACTAACCAATTATTTCAACTATCCAATTATTTTAACTATCCAATTATTTCAACTATCCAATTATTTTAACTATCCAATTATTTCAACTATCCAATTATTTCAACTATCCAATTATTTCAACTATCCAATTATTTCAACTATCCAATTATTTTAACTATCCAATTATTTCAACTATCCAATTATTTCAACTATCCAATTATTTTAACTATCCAATTATTTCAACTATGGAGGCAATCTGAGTTTTATGCATTGACTTAGTTGAAGCAATGATACAAGTCCAATGTTCGAGGCTAAGCTTTGGGACCCTTGAGAAAATAGTAGAGGATAAATGTACGTTGTGATGGCCCGACGAAAGTGGTTGACATGTTTATTCTGTTGATTGATACACCACCACAAAATGTAGTAGCCGAACCCAAGTAAAGTGAATAAAGTATGAATCAAGATTAGTCCAGGAGAGTCAGATTTACTTGGACAAGTATAGACATATTCTGAAGAATTAGGGATGCTACATGGACAACGGAATTTGTTGCAGTTTCAAATTATTCAACCAGTGCGACAAATTCAACCAAAGCAACAAAATTCAACAATGCAACAAAATTCAACCAAAGCAACAAAATTCAACCAAAGCAACAAAATTCAACCAAAGCAACAAAATTCAACCACTCCGCACAATCTTTTAAACCAAATACAGTTTTAATTTACAGGATAACATGTTAACTTCTAGTTTTGTCCATTTCGACCGTTGATTGGAAGACTCCAAGAGTATATTTATGTAATTTTCCAGTTATAAAATTTTTGATTACTAATTCTATTAAAGTTGGTGTAAACATTGTACCATTTGGTTGAAAGATTGTGCAAAGTGGTACGAGCATTTTGAAATATTGGTGAATAATTTCGCACTGGTTTGAATAATTTTAAAATTGATATTTTCGCACTGGTTAATTTAAAATGGTTTGAATAATTTTAATATTGATAATTTCGCACTGGTTAATTTAAAATGGTTTGAATAATTTCGCACTGATTTGAATAATTTAGAAAATTGGTATGAATATTTCACTGGTTTGAATAATTTCATGAATTTCATGAATAATTTCACTGATTTGAATAATTTAGAAAATTGCTATGAATATTTCACTGGTTTGAATAATTTTAAACTGTACACAATCGAAAGGTCTCTGAACTTGCGAGTTCAGGCCCTTGAAGGACATCTTCATAAACTATTTAGTACAACTCCGTAGATAGGAAATCCAGTATAGTAGTGACGGAAAAAGTTCCATAACTAATTTTCATATTGCCCAGAAGCAATTATTCCCGTTCCTGAAAAAGAAGGAACCTCTTTGGCTCATAACCTAAGTAGCGATTGCGGTGAGGTATATGCAGGCCCATCATCGCGGAGCCGTTCCAATGGCAACAGCCTTGAGATTATTTACAGACCATCTTTCTAGTTGAACAGTGACAACAAAGCTGGATTGAGATAGTGTTGAATGAAATTTTGATAGAAACTGTTAGAGTGAATTTTTGGATTGTACCAATTGAACTACAAGATCCCATCTCCCTAATCCACTATATCCCAATCTACTCCCAATCTACCATCTACTCCCAATCTACCATCTACTCCCAATCTACTATCTACTATCTACTCCAATCTACTATCTACTATCTACTATCTACTATCTACTATCTACTCCCATCTTCTAAAATGTCATCCCCATTGGGATCCCCCGTTTCTGATAATGCTCTCACTTTCGATGACTCCGATGATGAGGCTCTTCTCCTGAGATCCCACAACCTGGCACATTTCTCGTCTCATGAAGATCGGTTCATGAAGGACCATGATTTAAAAGTACGGGCATTCGAGGCTCTTCAGGAAACAAATGAAGCAACACCCGAGATTGACCACCACCGTACAGGCTCGTCGCCTCAGCGCATGCATCTGATCATCGACTTCCCCAAGCACCAGTTGGGCCACCACCCCCTTCCCAATACAGCCCCCCACAACGCTGCCAATACAGTCCCCCACAATGCTGCCAAAACTTCAGCCAACGCTCTTCCGGAAATGTACCCGTCGTCCGAGTTGATCGAGTTGTTCTGCAATGTGAAACAGTGCTTGACGTTGCGTCACGAGTACTTGGATCGCTCGTTACAGAAGGACGACCGTACCAACCCCAAGAACTCGTCCGATTGGGAAATGTACCCGCCGCCACCCATGCCCACCTACAAACTGAAGAACAAGTTCAACCAATTGCCCGGGCAGCACCCCGAAACAGAGGAGGAGTTTGACTTTTCCAATGTGCACATTCCCACCACAGATGTGACGTCAACCTACGACGTCAGGCTCAACAATGACTGCGTGTACCAGGTGGTGGACAAGGAGAGCGGCGAGTCATTGGGGTGTATTCCCACTTTGCACGACTACTATCACGACTTGAACAAGCTCATCCGCATCTCGTCCGATGGCCCCACCAAGTCGTTTGCCTTCAAGCGGCTCCAGTACTTGGAAACAAAGTGGAACATGTACTCGTTGCTTAACGAGTTTGAGGAAAACACCGCTTCCAAGCGCAACCCCCACCGAGACTTCTACAATGTCCGGAAGGTGGACACGCACATCCACCACTCCGCGTGCATGAACCAAAAGCACTTGTTGCGGTTTATCAAGTACAAGTTAAAGACAGAACCGGATGAGCAGGTGATTTTCCGTGACGGCAAGTTGTTGACTTTGGCCGAAGTGTTTGAGTCGTTGAAGCTCACAGCCTACGATTTGTCCATCGACACCTTGGATATGCACGCGCACACCGATACTTTCCACCGCTTTGACAAGTTCAACTTGAAGTATAACCCCATTGGCGAGTCGCGGTTGCGCGAAATTTTCTTAAAGACCGATAACTTCATCGATGGAAGGTATTTGGCAGAAATCACACAGCAGGTGTTTCTGGATCTTGAGAGTTCCAAGTACCAGATGAACGAGTTGAGAATCTCCATCTATGGGCGGTCCGAGGATGAGTGGAGCAAGTTGGCAGCATGGGTCATCGATAACAAGTTGGTCAGCCACAATGTGCGCTGGTTGATCCAGGTGCCGCGACTTTATGATTTGTACCAGAAGAATGGCAATGTGACCAACTTCCAGCAGATTCTCCACAACTTATTCTGGCCATTGTATCAGGTGAGTTTGAAGCCACAGAGTGACCCGAAGCTCCACTACTTCTTACAGAGAGTGGTTGGCTTTGACTCGGTGGACGATGAGTCCAAGCTGGACAAGCCGTTCAACTCGCGCAAGTACCCTACATCCAAGGAGTGGGACTATACCAACAACCCACCCTACTCGTACTACTTGTACTATCTCTACGCAAACATGGTGTCGTTGAACCAGTTGCGCATGGCGCAGGGCTACAATACGTTCGTGTTGCGGCCGCACTGCGGCGAGGCCGGTGACCCAGAACACTTGATCCTGGCGTTTTTGACATGCCACTCCATTTCACATGGAATCCTCTTGCGCAAGTTGCCATTTATTCAGTACCTCTACTACTTGGACCAGATTGGCTTGGCCATGTCGCCATTATCGAACAATGCGTTGTTTTTGACCTACGACAAGAACCCGTTCTACAACTTCTTCAAGAAGGGCTTGAACGTGTCACTTTCCACTGACGACCCGTTACAGTTTTCCTATACGAAGGAGCCGTTGATCGAGGAATATTCGGTGGCGGCGCAGATTTACAAGTTGTCGGGTGTGGATATGTGTGAGTTGGCCAAGAACTCGGTGTTGCAGTCAGGGTACGAGTGGCAGATCAAGAAGCATTGGCTTGGGAAGAATTTCGCGGTATCGGGCGTTGCAGGAAATGACATTGAAAAGACGAATGTGCCGGACATACGGGTGGGGTACCGAGAGGACACTTTAAAGAGCGAGTTGGCGTTGGTTGATTATTATACGGGGTTAAAGCTGGAGAAGGTTTAGGATAGAGAATATTTTATGAAGTATCAAACTAGAGAATTGTGAAATGATAATTCAAATTATGATATTAGTGCGACAAATAGTCAACCATACAAATTATGATACAAAAATTATTCATACCAGAAATTATTCATACCAGAAAATATCCATACCAAATGGCATAATGTCAACTTTTAATAGTTTTCAAAATCAGATATTTTATATCTTGCTGATTGCTATTACATTCTGTTCTGGGAGTCCTCTAATCAACGGTTGAAACGGACAAACTAAGTAGTTTTCATGTTATGCTGTATGTAAAGACTTATATTTGATTTGAATAATTTTGTCGCACTGGTATGAGTAATTATGAAAAATACTGTATTAGTGCGACA
The DNA here is from genome assembly GCA_008065195.1 of Metschnikowia amazonensis. NCBI lineage: Eukaryota > Fungi > Ascomycota > Pichiomycetes > Serinales > Metschnikowiaceae > Metschnikowia > Metschnikowia amazonensis. Next base: position 10,234 of record VATE01000122.1, read on the forward strand.
AATATTCAACCATAATTCAAATTATGATACAGTCTTTTTCAAAATATTCATACCAGCGCGCAAAATTGTTCATACACTGTTTTTCAAAATTATTCATACCAGCGCGCAAAATCATACCAATATTTCAAAAGTATTCAAACCAAATGGCATAATGTTTCACACCAACTTTAATGGAATTCAGTAATCAGAATTTTTATTTGGACAGTTGTTTATATACACTATTCCAATCAACGGTCGAAACGGGCAAAACTAAACTAGTTTCCATGTTATGCTGTATATTAAAACTTGTTTTGGTATGAATATTTTTATCGCATTGGTATGAATAATTTTGAAAAATACTGTAATTGTCGCACTGGTTGAATACAGTATTTTTCAAAATTATTCAAACCAAGTACAACATTTTATATATAAGATAACACGGAAGCTACTTCAGTTTTGGCCCTTTTGACCGTTGATTGGAAGACTCCAAGTATAGTCTATATTCGGCAATCCTCTAGATTAAGATTTCAGAATATTGAATCCTAAAACAGTTGGTGTGACACTTCTCGTCATTTGGTTTGAAAGATTGTGCGAAGTGGTACGAAACTTTTTGAGAATTGGTATGAAAAATTTTGTCGCACTGGTATGAATAATTTTGAAAAATACTGTAATATAATATTTCAAAATTATTCAACCAATATCAAAATGTTTCGTTTGCACAATCTTTCAAACCAAATGGCAATGTTTTTCACCAACTTTGATAGATTTTAAGATATTTTTAAATTTTCTAGATACTCTCGTCTGGAAGATACTATTCCTGAAGTCTCCCAATCAACGGTCTAAACGAAAAAAACTAAAGTATGTTCTATATTATCCTACATACAAACCTTGTATTTGATTTGAATTGATAATTTTGGATTGCGCGCTGCTTTGAATAATTTTGAACGCCAATTACCACTGGCACATTTCAAACCAAATGGTTAACTTTTATCAGAAATTTCAGATTAAAATTCAAAATTTTAAATCTGAAGAATTGCCTTGTATAGTACAATGGAGTCAAGGGTCAAACGAATGACTAGCATCCTTATTGTCCACAAACTTGTAGTGGTTTGAATTACTCAAGGATAGGAATTGAATATGGTTGAATAATTTGTGGTTGAATAATTTGTGGTTGAATAATTTGTGGTTGAATAATTTTGAACACTGTATTAGGAAATAGGAAGTAGCAAGTAGGTAGTAGAACACTATGAAGTAGGAAGTAGAAGACTACAAAATTACGGCTAGATCCAAAACGAGCAACAGGTTTTCAGAAGTTACGTCAGATTCAGGACATGTTAAGTCATGTTAAGTCATGTTAAGTCATGTTAAGTCATGTTAAGTCATGTTAAGTCATGTTAAGTCATGTTAAGTCATGTTAAGTCATGTTAAGTCAGAACTTGTTCTGAGGCCAGAACTACAGAAAAAATAAGACAATTGAAAGATAGAAAGGCAACACTTCTCCTAGATCTATGACATTTTTAAAAATCACATCACTTCCAAATCTTTGTTCTCCCTCCTGCAATGCATCGGCCAACTGTCATTTGTCTTCCATATAACACTAATCATACGTGAGCATGCATATGCGCTTACAGGTTGCGAAAGTGAGAGGTTTTCCTCCACCATATAAAAGCAACGGCTCAACCTCCCCTACACCCCACTGGACTCATGCACACCACTTTACGGCAACATCCAACTTCATATAGCACGCTCTCGTCAGTGCTTACAATTGCAGGCTCTGACAGTTCAGGCGGAGCCGGCATCGAGGCCGACCTCAAGACCTTTAGTGCCCACAAGTGCTATGGCGTCACTTGCATCACGGCCCTTACGGCCCAAAACTCGTCTGGGATCCTGGCAGTGATGGAGACTCCTGAGCTGCACTTACGCCAGACATTGGCGGCGGTGATGGACGAGTTTTCCGCCGGTCGGCTCCTGCTCAAGGTGGTCAAAACCGGTATGCTCACCAAGCCGGCCATTGCAGTGGTGGCGCTGTACATTGAGCAATTCCGCCAGCTGGGCATTCGAATGGTGGTGGATCCCGTGATGGTGTCTACATCGGGCGTTACGTTGGCGGATGACCCCACCATGAAGTTGTGTATGGAGACTGTGGTTCCCAATGCATACTTGTGCACGCCGAATTTGGACGAGGCCATGAAGATGGGGGGACGCAAGCAAAGTATCCGTGATGTACAGGAGTTTCTGGATTTCGCGGTGGAGTTGCACGGACGTTTGGGGTGTGAGAATTTGTTGTTGAAGGGAGGGCACATTCCATTTGGCTCCAGCGGGGCAACAGGAGAGACTGGCGCAGACGAAAAGATCGTGGTGGATGTGTTGGTGACTTCGTCAAAGGTCACGGTATTCAAGCTGCGTTTCATCCAGTGCCACAACTCGCATGGAACTGGATGTACACTTTCAAGTGCCATTGCCTCTAATCTCAGCAAGGGGAAGGATTTGGAGACTGCAGTGACGCTTGCTATTGACTACATTCACGGCTGCATGTCTCTGGATTTGGAGAGGTTGGATCATAGTGTGGATCCAGCCACCAGTGTTGTTGAAGTAGAGGAGAAAGAAAGGGACGGTGAAAATTTGAAGGAGAGAAATTTGAAGGAGAGAAATTTGAAGGAGAGAAATTTGAAGGAGAGAGAAATTGTTAGTGAGAGAAAAAATCTCAAGGAAGAAAATGTCTCTGAATCAAAAAATCTCACACAATCAAATCTCAAGGACTCTGAAATAAAGGATTCTCTCAAAAATACCAAAATCATTGAACAGACCCTAAAAAATGCCGATATCGAAGCTCCCCTTGTCTTCTTCCTCAAAAATAACCTGAACTGGAAAGCCTATACTCAACATCCAATCCTCTCGTTGATCGCTACAGATGCCTTGCCAAAGAAGCAGTTCATGTACTTCTTGAACCAAGACTATCATTATCTCCAAACTTATGCTCGTGTCCATGGCTACGCCATTTCGGTGGCCACCACTTGTGAGCAAATCGAACTCCACACTCAGGCGCTCCGCAGTATCTTGGATGAACTTGCTCGGCACCAGACCAAGTTCTCGGGTGCGCTCAGTCAGCCGGGCCGCGCGTGTGTGCAGTACTGTGATTATCTTACCCACATAGCCAAGACCGAAAACATTGTGGGCATCAACGTGGCACTTGCGCCGTGCCTCCATGGCTATGCCGAAGCTGGCGTGTATGGGCTTGCCAAGCGGACCGAATACTTGAAGGAGTCGGGTTCCCAAGGCGACAAGATGTACACGGATTGGTTGGCGGACTACTCTTCTGACTGGTACATCAAGGCTCATTTACAAGGCATGCAAGCGTTGCAAAAGATGCTTGAAGAAGAAGAACTTAGTGAGACACGAAAGGCACGATACTGTGAAATTTTTGCCAAGGTTACTGATTTGGAGATTGGATTTTGGGATGAGGTATTGGAGCAGTGAAGTGAACAGTGAATATTAAGTGATTAAGTGATTAAGTGATTATTAAGTGATTTTTCAGTAATTAATAAGTGATTATGTGATTATTAAGTGATACAGTGTATTTCAAAATTTTCAAACTAGTGCGACAAAATTATTCATACCAAATACGAGTGCTTATATACAATATAACATGGAAACTAAATCAGATTTGGCTCTTGACCGTTGATTGGAAGACTCCAAGTATAGTATATATGAGGCAATTCTCTAAATTAAGATTTCAGAATATTGAATCCTAAAAAGTTGGTGTGACACATCTCGTCATTTGGTTTGAAAGATTGTGCGAAGTGGTATGAAACTTTTTGAGAATTGGTATGAATAATTTTGAAAAACTGTATTTCAGTAATAATTAAGTGATTGTTTAAGTAATTATTTCAGTATTTTTAAACAGAGTGGGAGACAGAGTGGGAGAAAGAGAGGGAGACAGAGAGGGAGATAGAAGTGGTAGAGACAGAAGAGATAGGGACAGAGAAAGAAGTGATCGAGATAGAAGTGGTAGAGATAGAAGTGGTAGAGATAGAAGAGATCGAGACAGAAGAGATAGAAGTAGTCGAGACAGAGACAAAAGTGAACTGAAAGAGTTAGAAAAGATAAGGGAAGTGACAGAAATATCACCCATACCCTTGGACGCCGTCTGCATAGAGACCGGTCTCCACAGTCTAGGTCTCATCAAAAATTATTCATAGTGCGACAAAATTACAGTTTCAAAATTATTCATACCAATATTTCAAACTTATTCACACCAACTTTTAATAGGTTTCAGTAATCTGATATTCTATATCTTGCTGATTGCTATTATTCTATGCTTGGAGTCTTACAATCAATGGCCAAACGGACAAAACAAAAGGAGTTTCCATGTTATGCTGTACAGTATTATTCAAAATCATTCACACCAATATTACAAAATTATTCATACCAATATTACAAAATTATTCACACCAATATTACAAAATTATTCATACCAAATACAAGTTTAAATATACAGCATAACATGGAAATTACTTTAGTTTTGTCCGTTTTGACCGTTAGTTGGAAGACTCCAAGAAAAGAATTTAATAGCAATCAGCAAGATATAAAATATCTGATTACTGAAAGCTATTAAAAGTTGGTGTGAAACATTATGCCATTTGGTATGAATAATTTTGTTGCTGATGAATAATTTTGAAATATTGGTATGAATAATTTTGTTGCTGATGAATAATTTTAAAATATTGGTTTGAATAATTTTGTCGCTGATGAATAATTTTGATAAAGACTGAGGCAATCTTCAAATTTAGATTTAAAAATATTGAATTCTATTAAAGTTAGTGTGAAACATTTTGCTATTTGCATGAGTAATTTTGTCGCAATAGTTTGAATAATTTTGAAAAACACTGTATGTCATTAGGATCTACAAGTTCATTCAGACCGGCTGCCGGCTACGTACAGTGCCGCACTTAGCTTCAACACACACGTCACGTGCTCCTCTATATTCAGTATTGGTTCATATTCATTCGACTTTCTAGTCTATAAAATATATACAATCCCATCTTTTCTTCCTTACCCTCTCGCTCCCCGCATGCTAATTTCTATCTTTACCCCGTCTTGTCTGGTCCTGCATATAACCCCGCCCATAAAAGTCTCACTCGACACTCCGACACCAAACACACCTTTCCAACCAGGCTTCGAAAAACGCCCATTCAAATCACCATTCAAACAGGCTCCAGACAATCACACACCTCGTCCCATCTTCCTAAAATCTCTGCCTCCGCCGAATCTGTCCATGTACAATCCGTATCAGGCCAACCAAGGCTCTTATGGTCAGGGTTTCGGTAACCAGGGCCAGGGCGCCGGCGGCAACCTGCAGTCCAACTACGGTCAATCTGGCTTTCCCCAGCAACAGTTTGGCCAGCAATTTGGACAACAGTATGGACTGGCTGGACAATTTGGCCAGCCGCAGCAGCCTGGTTTATTCCAGGGCCAACAAACGGGGTATCAGCCGCAGCAGACGGGATATCAATCCCAGCAGTCGTTTATGCAACCATCGGGATTTCAACCCCAACAAACAGGATTTCAACCCCAACAAACAGGATTTCAGCCTCAGCAAACAGGATTCCAACCCCAGCAAACAGGATTTCAGCCTCAGCAAACAGGATTCCAACCCCAGCAAACTGGATTCCAGCCCCAGCAAACAGGTTTCCAAGGCCAATCTGCGCTCCAGCCCCAACCAACTGGTTTCTCCTCGGCTCTTGCAGGAGTGCTGCAGAATAAAGACTTGAAGATCCCCAATATCCGGCTCTCGTTCATCACAGCTAATGACCAAGCCAAATTTGAATCCCTTTTTCGGACTGCGGTCCAAGCCGGCGAAAATGCTCTTTCTGGAGATGCAGCTCGGGACATTCTTTTGAAATCTGGTCTTTCTCCGGTCACCTTGGCCGAGGTCTGGGCCTTGTCCGATACCAACAAGCTGGGCCAGCTTTTGTTTCCAGAATTTGCTTTGGCCTTGCACTTGTGTAACTTGGCCCTTAAGGGAGATGCCTTGCCCCGCCAGTTGCCAGAGAAATGGCTGAACGAGGTGCAGAGCTATGTGGATGCCATCTCGTTTTCGGTACCGGAAGACCCGGACACCATTCTTGCCAACACTCCATTTGCGCTGTACTCAAAGCAGGAAGACTCTCTTTTGGGAAATGCCCCAGTGACTTCGTTTACTGCACAGCAGACGGGAGGATTTCAGATTCAAGGTCAACAAACTGGAGGTTTTATCCAAGGTCAACAGACGGGAGGATTTATCCAAGGTCAACAGACTGGAGGATTTCAGCCAATTCTGGGCCAGAGAACTGGCGGTGGCACTTTGGTTCCCATGCAACCCCAGCACACGGCCTCATTCGTGGCTGCTCAGCCATCATTGCAGTCTCAAGCTACAGGACCTTTGAAACCACAAAATACTGGTTTTAATGGAGGTTCTATGCCACCCACCAGTTTTCAAGCACAGCAAACGGGTGGTTTTCAACCCCAGCAAACTGGACTTCAACCCCAACAAACTGGTCAACAAATTGGACTTCAACAAACTGGTCTTCAACCTCAACAAACTGGTCTTCAACCAATTCAGCCGCAATCTACTGGTTATGGATCTCAATCTACTGGTTTTGGATCTCAATCTACTGGCTTCCAAAATATCCCATTGCAGGCTCAACCTACCGGAAAACCTGGTCAATGGGGATTTGTATCCACTCCAACTGGTGGTCTTCCAGGCTTAAACGCTATGCAACTGCACTTTTTGCCTTCTTCTCAACTTCCCAGCAACAATTTGCAGAATGCCATGGGTGGACGCTTGAAAGAGAATGTCACGTGGGCCATCACCAAGCAAGAAAAGCAGATTTATGATGGAGTGTTCGCAGCCTGGGACAAGTCACGCAAAGGTTTTATTGAAGGTGATGTAGCAATCACTATTTTCAGCAAGTCCGGGCTCAGCAGGCCAGATTTGGAGTCCATTTGGAGTCTTTGTGACGACAGCAACCGGGGCAAGTTGAACAAAGACGAGTTTGCCGTGGCCATGCATCTTGTGTATCGGCGGTTGAACGGACTCGAGATCCCATTGCGGCTTCCTCCCGAGTTGGTGCCCCCATCAGCCAAGTATCTCCAAGATTCGGTGGATTCGTTGAAGAACTCGCTCAAGGGAGGTTCTGGTGTCAAGAAGGCGGCGCCCAAGACCAGCACCAGTGCATCTCGCTTTAAGAACGATGACGATGAGCTCTCGTACATTTCCACTTCACGGCGCAGGTCTCGAACCGCTTCAGATATCAAGGATACCAGTGTGGCAACTTCCAAGACTAATGACTTGACCATTAGTGACCTCAAGAAATTGATTCGCGAAAAGCAGATCTTATTGGATGCAACAGATGTGGAGGACCAGCACAAGGCCATTTCGGGAAACAACTTGCACGAAGCCAATATGCAGGAAATCGAAACTATCAAGGCTCAAATCTTACAGATTCAGAAGCAATTGAGTTCCAGTGTGGGCGGAGCCAACGATGAAAAAGCCAGCTTATTGGCTACTTTGGACCATTACACCCGAGACAAGGTTCCTGCATTGATTTCGCGCATCCACCAGGTCAATGTGGATATCGCACAGGCTAAAAGCGACTTGGCCAAGAAGGAGTTGAAGAAGGAGTACCCTTCATGGAACCCCGAAAATTCCAGTATTGAGGCCACGGGGCCCAACGGCACCATCACGGAAAGCGATCGGCAAAAGGCCAAGTCCAAGCAACTCTTGAGGCAGCGTATGGCTGCATTGACAGGAAAGCAAGTTTCTGGAGGTTCCGATGCCGATGCCGATATCAAGTGGCAGCAAGTGATTGAGACTTCCAACAAGGAACGTGATGATCAATCTAATATGATCAAGGATATTGAGTCCAGTATTAAGGAGTTGGAGGGGACTGCAGCTTCTCGCTTACAGGTTTCTGTAAAGACAGATTTGGACACGCGGAAATGGGAGAGGGGAGAGGGAGTTTCAAGTAGTGTGAAGGCATTTATTGAGGAGTTGAAAGTTTTTGGAGGAAATAGAACTACTGCAGGTGTTACAGCAGCTTCTACTACAAGTACTGCAGGTGTTACAGGTGCTACAGCAGCTTCTACAGCTTCTACTACAGCAGCTTCTACAGCTTCTACAGCAACTTCTACTTCTGCTAGTGGGTCAAAGCCGGCGTACAAGACTCCTGAAGAACGGTCTGCGTACATCAAAGCACAGGCTGAAAAAAGAATGAACGAAAGATTGGCCAAGTTGGGAATTTCGCGAAATAAAACGGGTCTGGCTATGGGAGGTTCAGTGGCTAGTCCTGAAGTGAAACAGGAGCAGCCAGAAGCAGTTGCAGAAGCACCTAAGCCATCTTCAAAACCTTCCATTTCTCCTTCCATTCCTCCCTCAAAACCTTCAAAACCCTCCATTCCTCCTTCAAAACCCTCCATTTCTCCCTCAAAACCCTCTATTTCTCCCTCAAACCCCTCCATTTCTCCCTCAAATCCCTCTACTTCTCCAAAACCTTCCTCCCATCTGGCTTATGATGCAGAGGCTGAGGTCTCTGATGATGATGAAGAGTACAAGCTCCTTCTCAAGCAAAAACAAGAGATGGAAGCGCGCAAGAAGGAACGAGCATTAAAAAAGGCCCAGGAAAAAGAAGCGCGTCTTGCAAAGCTCAAGGAGGAAATGAAGCGCATGAAGGACCAATCTGATGATGACTGGAGTGATGATGACTTGAAGCATACTACGCCTCTGTACACTCCTTCCAGCATCAACAAGGTGCCAACGGTTGAAAGTGCTTTAAAAGTGGAACCAACAGAACCAAAAGAACCAAAAGAACCAAAAGTGGAACCAAAAGTGGAACCAAAAGAGCCAAAAGTGGAACCAAATGTGGTAGAATCTACTCCAATTTCAGAAACTACGTCTGCTACTGGCCCTGTGGAATTACAAATCAAGGCTACACACGACAGCAATCCGTTTGCCAAGATGGGTGGTCAGGCAAACTCCACAAACCCATTCTTCAAGCCAGCAGCCAACGCAGCACCCGTGAATCATAAGAAATTGGAGGCACAACGTGCTTCGCAAAGAGGAATGGATTCTGAAGACTGGAGTGACGATGACCAGAAATCATCAGACGACGATGAGCCCAATCGGGCAGGTGCAGCTAAATTGGCTTCGTTACTTTTTGGTGGAATGCCACAGCCTGTTCGAGCAGAAAGTGAAACCAAGTCTGGACAAAATGGGGTTGCAGGAGATCAAGATCAAGTTCAAGATCAAGTTCAAGATCAAGTTCCAGAAGCTCAAGTTCAAGTTCAAGATCAAGTTCCAGAAGCTCAAGTTCAAGTTCAAGATCAAGAAGTTCAAGTTCCAGAAGTTCAAGTTCAAAAGGTTCAAGTAGAACCTCCACAATCTACTCCCATTTCTAGAGGTGTCTTGGGTGTCAATGGTGAAGAATTCTCATCTACAGACTCTAACGATGAATTCGCTACTCCATCACCTGAACTTGCACCTACAGAGTACATTCCAGTGGCTCCAATTCAAAACTCCATTTTGGACACAACTGCTCCTTCTCCACCAGGTCCCCCTCCTCCACCTCCACTTGTTCCACCTCCATTTGCACCTTCTTTGGGTACTCCAGCAGCTCCTCCAATTCCTGCTCCACCTGCTCCTGCTCCTCCAGTTCCTGCTCCTGCTCCACCTGCTCCACCTGCTCCTGGACCACCTGCTCCTGCTCCACCTCCTCCAGCTCCACCAGCTCCATCTCTTGCTCCACCTCCTCCATCTCTTGTTCCACCTCCTCCATCTCTTGCTCCATCTGCTCCCGCTCCTGCTGGCGGAATTAGTGCTTTGTTGGGTCAAATCCAAGGCGGAAAGGCATTGAAGAAGGTCAACGAAAGTCAAAAGAGGATTGCCGAAAACTCGGTTGCCGGACGGGTCTTGGACTAGTATAAGAATAAATGTTTAAGTGTATCCAATTCAGTAGCGAAGTTAGCCTATGAATAATTTTTCTAAATTTTATTTAGTTCGAGCCATGAGTAACATTAACTGAATTTTAGTTCCATGAGTAACATTAACTGAATATTATTAGTTCGAGATAGTGCTTTGTATATCGAATGTTATACTAACCAAGACATCATGACTACTTACACTATAATGACTGATTCTTTATATCTATTAGTCTATCAAATCCATGCTTTATATTTTTATACTTATCTAAAAGCCCATAAATCAAGATCTCATAAGTCAGAGACAGCATCTGAACTATTCGTGTAGGTTGGGCAATGGAAAAAACAGTGTAGACTTTAAGAGCAATAGAAATGTAGAGTAGTACAGTAGAGTAGTAGAGTAGTAGTAGAGTAATAGAGTAGTAGTACAGTAGTACAGTAGTAGAGTAGTAGAGTAGTAGTAGAGTACAGTAGAATAGTAGTAGTAGTAGAGTAGTAGTAGAGTAGTAGTAGTAGTACAGTAGTACAGTACACCCTCAGTTAACCCGTACATCCCTAGAAACCAGTAGCAGTTCCCTTCAGCTAGGAAACCAACACCAAATCATTTAAGTTTTTCAAGAAAATTACGTCCGAATACACTCATAATATCGGATAATATGTGTCTGGATAATTTAGAATCGGTTCAACACGAACTATGCCAAGTATGGCACAAATTTATAGTAGTGTTTTTAAAATATTCAAAGCGCGCCAAATGTTTCGAACCAAGAAAACAGAATGATAGTATTTTCAAAAATATCAAAAATATTCAAGCGCGATAAAAATATTCAAGCGCGATAAAAATATTCAAGCGCGATAAAAATATTAATCTAGATAATGCCTTGTATGAAAGGGTAAAACTGAAAAAACTGAACTGTTTCTGTATATAATATTCTTTACATGTCAACTTGTATTTAGTTTGAAAGAATGTGCAAAGTGGTCGAAAATTTTGAAATACAGTATTTTTAAAACTATTCAACAAGTACAAGATTACACCAATACAGTATTTTTAAAATTATTCATACCAGTGCGCAAAATTATTCAAATCAATATTTCAAATTATTCAAACCAATACAAGTTTTAATAATAACATGGAAGCACTTTAGTTTTGTCATTTCGACTGATTGAAAGCCTCCAAGAAAAGAATATATTAGCACTCGTCCAACTATAAAATTTCTGATTACTGAAATCTTTTTAAAGTTGGTGTGAAACATTATGCCGTTTGGTTTGATTAATTTGTCGCACTAGTTTGAATACTTTTGAAGTATTGGTATGAATAATTCTAGAATATTGGTATGAATAATTCTAGAATATTGGTATGAATAATTTTGAAATATTGGTATGAATAATTTCAAAATATTGGTATGAATAATTTTGTCGCACTGGTATGAATATGAAAATCACTGTATTCAAAAGTTTCAGCACTTCGCAAATCTTTAAACCAAATGGCAATGTCACTTTTTAATAAAATTCAATATTCTGAAATCTTAGCCTGGTGAATCCCTCATATATTCTATATTTGCAGTCTTCAATCAACGGTCAAACGACTGAACTGAACTAGTTTCTCTTTATCTTGTATATAAAAATTTGTATTCGTTTGAAAGTGCGAATGGGTGCGAAACTTTTGAAATATTAGTTTGAACTATTTTTTTTCGTAAACGATTTTTTTAGTTTGAATATTTCCGCGCTAGTTTAAATAATTTTAAAATTTTTCTATATTCTAGCTATACAAATCTGCAGATTTCCCCGTGTTAGCATGATGCGATTATAACAGCCGTTTAAAGAATTCACTTAGTGTTAGATTCTTTGATGACTTCAAGTGCCAGATTGTTTATTTATTCGTGCATGATTCCTTTTGAAGGGGAATCAGGTTAACTTATATAGACTTCGGGATGTTATGCATCCCTGAGTTAGAGTTAGTGACCAAATGTTTCAGGCGAGCGGTAGTAGGATGGAACTGGGAATGTCGCATCACTAAGTTTCATAGTGGCGGTAGTACGGAGACTGGGGATGCTGCTGAGTTTCTGACTGCTTAGTCTAGGCTATAATTGTCCATAAAGGTAGCATACCTATGTGGAGTCTAACACTTAGATACTTGATTCAAATATCTACTTTAAGTATGTCCATGTTCTAGAAGTATAGTAGTTGCACTTAACCTAAGGCCAGATACGCATTAATCTTCTCTAACTTGAGTTACAGAACATATTTGTCACTTGATCCAAACCTTCTTTAATTCCTCATTCTCCATATGTAGACTCCTCTAGACATGTAGATAAACCCCATTCTTTAGAAACTTTTTCGTGTATTTTATAACCCAATTGTATGCTATTGTCGTATGCAGACCTATAGCACTGATGCTCTGTAGTGTTACCATAGAAAGATTTGAGGGACATTAGTTTCAATAAGTCCTTGTAGTTTCCTATTGGATGTAAGTAGAAAAAGTGGATGAGCCTTAACAATTTTAATCCATATTCTCGAGCCTAGTAATGAAGTACTCTGAATTTCCTGCTTCCAAGCGTAGCGTTGAATATTCAAGCCAAGAAACAATTCAAACCAAGAAACAATTCAAACCATTAAATTTTCCAAACCATTTAAAGTTTCTAAATCATTTACATTTTCCAAACCCTCAAATTTTCCAAACCAAATAATCTGTTACAACTTTCATTTTAATATTTTGAAATCTTAATCTAATAATTGCCTTCTATGTACATTTGGAGTCGGTATTGACGCTTTTAACTGGTTCCCTAATATCCTGTATAAGACAACTTTTTAAGGTAACTTTTGAATCCTTGGTTTAAACTTCCTAGTGTGTATCGATAATTTTACAGTGCTTTGAATACTGTCAAGACTGTACTTCAAATATATGTACAGGTGATCATTTTCAACCTCACAGGTTTGTATTTTCGCACCCGATTACAATTTTTCAAAAATAATGAAAGCAGCGCGAGAAAATTATTTAAACATTTCAAAAGTTTCGCACCCATCCACACTTAAACAAATGGCATAATGTTTTATACCAACTTATTAGAATTCAATATCCAGAATTCTTAAATCTGGAGGATTGCTATATGGACACTGGGAGTCTTCTAATCAACGGGAAAAGAGCAAAAATGAATGGTACAACTTAATAGGGGTGACGAAATTTGAATTGGTTTGAATACAGTATTTTTCAAAAATATTCATACTAAGTAAGCTTTAATATACAGCATAACATGGAAACTACTTTAGTTTGTCCGTTTCAACCGTTAATTGGAAGACTCTAGGAATGATATATAAGAGCAATTGACCAAATATAAATTTTCTGATTACTGAATTCTATTAAAAGTTGGTAGGAAACATTTTCCATTTGGTGTGAGTAATTTTGTTGCACTCGTATGAATTAATTTGAAATATTGGTATGAATAATTTTGAAAGACTGTATTGTCGCACTGGTGGAATGGTTTTGAAAACACTGTACTGGTACAAATAGTAAATAAAATATAATAATAATAAATACAATTGATAAATCTTATTCCATTATACTTTATCCGTTTACAATGCACCAACTGCTGTAGATAAAAATACCTATGATATTTGGGGATGTACGGGTGTATAGCAATTCTCTCTTAGTCGTATGGCGTAGTTTGATTTGTACTCATGGGTAGTGCGATATACTACATTAAATTTGTTCATAGTTAAGAGTTCATGAAAGAAAACAATTCAGTGAGTACTAGTCAACAGATCTGCAGCTTGATTTGACAGTTTTTTTCAATTATGGTAGCAGATCCAGGTGAGAAACCCGTACATCCCTGACATGGGCCAAACTACAAAGATAATCAAATAATACAGTAACTATTTAAGCTAGTGGGGGAATTATTCAGGCAAGGGAATTATTCAAACCAGCGCTAAATCGATACAATGCAATAATTAGTTTCGAACCCTTTATTCTTTCAAACAAATACAAGTTGTATAAAGGATAAGAAGAAACAGTTTAGTTCGTCCATTGACCGTTTATCAAATAAGAGCAATCGTCCAGATTTACTACATTTATTGAATTCTAATACGTTGGCGTGAAGCATTGCCATTTGGTATGAAAAATTATGCGAAGTGGTCGAACTTTTTGAATACTTTCTCAAAACTATTAAACCAGTACAAAATACTCAGACCACAGTACAGAAACATGTCAATTTTGTCCATTTGACCTTGGTAAACTTCCAAAACTGGAACATATGCAGTTTTCTAGACAATTTTTAAAATATTGAATTAATAAAGTTGGTGTAACACTATGTCATTTGCTATGAAAGGTTGTGCGAACTAACTTTAAAATATTGGTTTGAACTTTCTTTTTTGGTTCGAAACATTGCGCACTGGTTTGAATACAGTCTTTTTCAAAATTATTCATACCAGTGCGCAAAATTATTCATACCAATAATACAAAAGTATTCAAACCAAATGGCATAATGTTTCACACCAACTTTAATGGAATTAAGTAATCAGAAATTTTATTTGGACAGTTTCTTATATACACTATTCTTGAAGTCTTCCAATCAACG
>VATE01000122.1:24744-36641 GCA_008065195.1 Metschnikowia amazonensis
TCGAAATGTGCAAAACTAAACTAGTTACCATGTTATGCTGTATATTTAAACCTGTATTTAGTATGAATATTTTTGTCGCAGTACTAGTAGTGGTAGTGGTAGAAGTAGTATTACTAGTAGTAGTAGTGTTTCTCAAATTATTCAAATGCGACAAAATTATTCATACCAATATTGCAATATTATTCAAACTAGTGCGACAAAATTATTCAAACCAAATGATAATGTTTCACACCAACTTTATAGAATTCAGCCAATATTTCAAAATTATTCATACCAATATTTCAAAATTAGTCAAACCAAATAAAACTTTCAATATACAGCAAAACATGGAAACTACTTTAGTTTTGTCCGTTTCACCCTTAATTGGAAGACTCCAGGAATAGAATGTAATAAAAATCAGTAAGATATAAAATATCTTTTTATTGAAAACTATTCAAAGTTGGTGTGAAACATTATGCCATTTGGTATGAATAATTTGTCGCACTGGTATGAATAATTTTGAAAAAGACTGTATTACAAAAATATTCATACCAAATGGCATAATGTTTCAACCAACTTTTAATAGTTTTCAGTAATCAGATATATTATATCCTGCTGATTGCTATTATATTCTATTCTAAGGGTCTTCCAATCTTCGGCCAAACGGACAAAACAAAGGGAGTTTCCATGTTATGCGTATATTAAAACATTTATTTGGTATGAATAATTTTGCGCTTGTATGAATAAATATGAAAAAAACTGTACCTCTCCGCACATTCTTTCAAATCAATAAAAGTTATGTACAGAATAGCATGGTAATAGTTCGTCCGTTTGACCGTTAAGCCCTAATTGTAGTACATAGGCAATAGTTCAAATTATATATCAGAATATTGAATTTAACAGAATATTGAATTTATCATAATATTGAATTTATCAGAATATTGAATTTATCAGAATATTGAATTTATCAGAATATTCAATTTATCAGAATATTGAATTTATCAGAATATTAAATTTGTCAGAATATTGAATTTATCAGAATATTGAATTTATCAGAATATTCAATTTATCAGAATAGTTTTCAATAAAAAGATATTCTATATCCTGCTGATTGCTATTTCATTCTACTCTTGGAGTTTTCCAATCAACGGTCAAACGAAAGAAACTAAAGTAGTTTCCAAGTCAAGCTGTATATTAAAACTTGTATTTGGTATGAATAATTTTGTAATATTGGTATGAATAATTTTGTAATATTGGTATGAATAATTTAATCGCACTGGTATGAATAATTTAATCGCACTGGTATGAATAATTTTGTCGCATTGGTATAATTAATTTTGAAAAGTACTGTACCAGTGCGCAAAATAATTCAAAATAATATTTCAAAATTATTCTAACCAAATACAAGTTTACTTTATAGGATAGCATGAAAAATACTTTAGTTTTGTCATTTCGACCGTTGATTGAAAGACTCCAAGAATCGTAAAGCAATCATCATAAAATTTACTAATTCTATTAAAAGTTGGTGTGAAACATTATGCCATTTGGTTTGAAAGATTGTGCTAGTGGTCGAAACTTTAGAACTATTTGAATAATATTGGTTTGAATAATATTGGTTTGAATAATATTGGTTTGATTAATATTGGTTTGATTAATATTGGTTTGAATAATATTGGTTTGAATAATATTGGTTTGAATAATATTGGTTTGATTAATATTGGTTTGAATAATATTGGTTTGATTAATATTGGTTTGATTAATATAGAAATACTCCTTTTTGTAATTACTTTAAATAATATTCTATTCACATCTAAGTATTCGTACTGTGTTCAAGATAAATCCTGATGTACATGTAGCCATCGTCTTATAGTTCAATATATTATGTACTCTATCATTTTAGAAAGGTAGTTTACCAGCTGGATGGTTCCTAACTAGATTCTCTGTCAGCTTTGAACAGAAGCTCGCCGTTCTCCATGGTCACGCCAACGCTATCTCCCTCTCGGATGGTTCCCTCAATAAGCATTTTGGCCATGGGATTCAACAATAACCTCTGCAAAGCCCGGTTCAAAGGCCGTGCACCATACACCGGGTCGTAGCCCTTGTCGGCCAAATAAGCCTTGGCATCATCTGAAAGATGCATGCGGATTCTCTTGTCGTCGAGCCGTGTACGGATCTCGTCCAACCGGATCTCCAAGATATTCCTCAACGACTTCTTCAGGAGCCGGTTGAAGATGAGCACGTCATCAAGCCTGTTCAAGAATTCCGGAGGGTAGTGGTGTGTCAAGTTCTCCTTGATGGCACTCTTGACCGAAGCCAGGATCTCGCCGCTATCGTCAGCATTCTTGTCAGCCAAGAGAATCTCTTGTCCAATATTGGAAGTCATCACGATGATGGTGTTGCGGAAGTCAATGTGCTTGCCGTGGGAGTCGGTCAACGAGCCCTCGTCTAGCACCTGGAGCAAGAGCTTGGACACATCCTTGTGTGCCTTCTCGAACTCGTCAAAGAGGACCACCGAATAGGGCTTTCTCCTCACCGCCTCCGTCAACTCGCCGCTATCCTCGTATCCCACATATCCAGGAGGAGACCCAATCAAACGAGACACCGTGTGCTTCTCCTGAAACTCCGACATGTCGAAGCGAATCACCGACGACTTGTCGTTGAAGAGGAACTCGGCCAACTGCTTGGTGAGCTCTGTTTTGCCTGTACCGGTGGGGCCCAAGAACATGAACGATGCGATGGGCTTCTTTTCACTGGTCAAGCCTGCCCTCTGGAGCCGCACGGCATCCGAAACGGCGTGGATGGCCTCGTCCTGGCCCACCACTCGACTCATTAAAGTATCGTCCATATCAAGAAGCTTGTCCTTTTCGCCTTTCATGAGGTTACTCAACGGAATGCCTGTCATTTTGGAAATCACCGCAGCAATGTCATCGGTGGTCACAGAATCGTGGAGCAATGATGTGGCCTTGAGCTGATCTTCGGACTCAGTGAAGTTCTTCACCTTCTCTTCCAACTCGGGGATGGTGGAGTACTGCAACTCCGAGGCCTTAGCATAGTTGCCCTCGCGCTGGTACTGGTCCAAGTCAAAGCGGGCCTGCTCCAAGTCGCTCTTCGCAGACTTGATCTCCTCAATGACCTTCTTCTCCAGCTCCCATTTCTCTGTGAACACCTTCAACTCGTCCTCCTTGAGCTTGAGCTCCTTTTCAAGCTGGTCCTTGCGGTCTGCAGAGAGGGCATCGTCTTCCTTACGTAAAGACTCAAGCTCGATCTGGATGGTCATGATCTGCCGATCCAATTGGCCAATGGCATCTGGCTTGCTCTCGTGCTGGAGCCGCAACGTCAGGCACGCTTCGTCCACCAAGTCGATGGCCTTATCGGGCAAAAAGCGGTCGGTGATGTACCGGTTGGAGTAGAGGGCTGCGGTGACCAAAGCGCCGTCCGAGATACGCACTCCATGGTGCACCTCGTAGCGCTCCCTCAAGCCACGGAGAATGGAAATGGTGTCTTGAACCGTGGGCTCGTGCACGGTGACCGGCGAAAAGCGACGGGCCAACGCCGCATCCTTCTCCACGTATTTGCGGTACTCTTCGATGGTGGTGGCTCCACAGAGCGAAAGCTTGCCTCGGGCCAATGCCGGCTTGAGGAGATTCGATGCATCGATGGAGCCCTCAGCCTTGCCCAACCCCATCAAGAGATGGAGCTCGTCAATGAAGAGAATCACCGAGCCTTTCTTCTCTTCCACCTCCGTCAAGATCTTTTTGAGCTTCTCCTCAAAGTCTCCGCGGAACTTGGCGCCTGAGATGATGGCTGCCAAGTCCAACGTGATGATCTGCTTTTCCTTCATGGATTCCGGCACTTCGCCCTTGAGGATACGCTGCGCCAAGCCCTCCATGATGGCCGTCTTACCCGTTCCGGCATTTCCAATGAGCACGGGGTTGTTCTTTGTTCGCCGCAGGAGGATCTGGATGGTGCGACGGATCTCCTCGTCACGGCCTATAACCGGATCGAGCTTGCCATCGCGCGCCAATTGCGTGAGGTCCTGGCCATACTTCTGGAGCGCGGGTTCGTTGTCCTGGTCATTTTTCTGGAGTTGCATTTGAGCCCGCGCTGAACTGGATAAGGCCCTGTAGTTGAGGATATTTTTGCTGCCAATTCTTGCCACACTGCTGAGCCCATTTGCCACACTGCTGAGCCTATTTGCCCGGCTGAACCCATTTGCCCCACTTCTAAGCCCATTTGCTACCCCACGAGGAAGTCCATTGGCGGATACCTGCAATTGCAGCCCACTGGCTGTGGCAATTGGGGAATTCCCTAGATTTGAAATTAATTTCTGGAGATTCGAGAACCTTCTGTTTTGATATAAAGGGGATTGAGTATTCGCTACCACCCGTACCCGTGAATTCCGAGCCACTGCTCTCAACATGCTAATTTGATGGGACTGATAAAATTCTAGTGATTGTCTAATAAATAATCAGGATACCTATTGGGTATAGATTGAATGAAGTCTAGATACAGTTGGATAGTTATGGGTTATGCAATGTTGCGGTGGGGCGTGGGTGCGAATATATAGAAGGTTCGAGTCACGTGAGTAGAAGTTGCTAGAAGCGTCTGGAACATGTGGTGGGATGGACTCGGAGGGAGTCAAAGCCCCGACTTTTAGGCCTGGCATTTGGTTATTTATCCAGTATGCCACGTGGGTAATGAAGATGATGGTATAGTACTTGGCGTACAGTAGCTGCAGCCATATTGAGATCACGTGGAGTGACCCAATGACTACGCACTCTGAGAAACGTTGTAGGTACGAACCCTCCTGAATCATATGAGTTGCAGAGTGTGACTTGATGAAGGACCCATAGTTCTTATATGTTTTCTTAAAATTTAACAAATTATAATGTCTCCACCGTGTCTCCAACCAGACCATTTTTAACTCTCGAATTGCCTGTGTGGCGTAATGGTTAGCGCATTTGACTTCTAATCAAAAGATTCCGGGTTCGAGTCCCGGCATGGGTTTTCGCGGTTTTAGCTCAGTTGGGAGAGCGTCAGACTGAAGATCTGAAGGTCCTGTGTTCGATCCACAGAAATCGCATTTTTTTGCACAGAAGTTAACCAATACAAGATGATATATACAAGTAACATGGAAACCAGTTATGTTATTTTTATTCTTGATTGGAAGACTTCGAATTGAGTAAATACTAGGCAATCTCTAGATTAACCTTTCAGAATATTGAATTCTACAAAGTTGCTGTCACATTTCGGTATTTGGTTTAAAAGATGTGCGAAGTGGTGAAATTTAAAATTGGTTTGATAATTTTGGCGCACTAGTTTCAATAATTTTGAAAAACACTACTACAGTCTACAATTACAACTTTCAGGATGGTATAGTTACCAAAAATATCCAGATTGTACAGGACTCAATTCATTGCAGGATAGATTGGAACTCTTGTGTCAAGTTCAAGTAGACCTGTTGTTTCCCATGACCACTCCATTAGAGCTACTCCATAAGAGTTTATGTATTTCACAATTATTCAAACTAGTGCGACAAAATGATTCAAACCAAATGGCATAGTGTTTCACCCAAATTTAAAAAAATTCAGTAATCAGAAAATTTATAATTGAACGATTATATATACTACCTGGAATCTTCTAATTAACGGTCAAACGGGCAAAACTAAGTAGTTTTCTATTATGCTGTGTATTAGAAGTTGTATTTGGTTTGAATACAGTGCTCTTCAAAACTATTGAAACTTCCGCGCCAAAATACTCAAACCAATTTCAAAAAGTTCCGAACCTTTACACATTCAAACAAAAACAAGTTGATATGTACAAGATAACATGGACACTAGTTCTAATTTGATTGTTTTGCTCTAGAATGGAAGACTCATAAATGAGCAAATATGAGACAATTCTTTAGATTAAGATTTCGGAATATTGAATTATAAAAAGGTTGGTGTGAACCATTTTGAAATATTGGTTGGGATAATTTTGAAATACAGTCTTTCAAAATTATTCATTCCAGTGCGACAAAATATTCAATCCAATTTTTCAATTATTCAAATTAGTGCGACAAAAGTTTCAAACCAAATGTAATGTTGCTCCCCAACTTTTAATAGTTTTCGGTGATCAGATATTTTATATCTTGCTAATTGCTATTACATTCTATTCCTGGAGTCTTCTTATGAACGGTCAAAACGGACAAACTAAAGTAGTTTCCATGTTATGCTGTATATTGGAAGTTTTATTGGTTTGAATAATTTTGTAATGGTTTGAATAATTTTGTAATGGTTTGAATAATTTTGTAATGGTGTGAATAATTTTGAAAAATACTGTATTGGTTGAAAAGTTTGAAATATTGGTGAATTATTTTATCGCACTTGTTTAAATAATTTTGAAATACAGTATTTTTCAAAATTATTCATACCAATGCGACAAAATTATTCATACCAAATGGCATAATGTTTCACACCAACTTTTAATAGTTTTCAGTAATGATATATTATATATCTTGCTGATTGCTATTACATTCCATTCTTAAAGTCTTCCAATGAACGGCAAAGCGGACAAAAGAAAAGGAGTTTCCATGTTATGCAGTATATTAATGTTAGATTCTTTCGTAACGTCTGTTTTACCTATCAGGTGTGTATTCGTTGATGGATTCCCAATAGGTAAAACAGACGTTACTAAAGAATCTAACAATTGAAATTATTTTTTGTTTTGAAACAGTGTTTTTCAAAATTATTCACACCAATATTTCAAAATTATTCAAACCAAATGTAAGTTTTAATCTACAGCATAATATGGAAACTACTTTTCTGTACGTTTGGCCGTTGATTAGAAGACTTTAACAATAATGTAATAGCAATCAGCAAGATAAAAAATATCTGATTACTGAAAACTATTAAAAGTTGGTGTGAAACATTATGGCATTTGGTATGAATAATTTTGAAATTTTGGTATGAATATTTTTGAAAAATACTGTATTGGTGAATATTTTTGTCGCACTGGTTTGAATAATTTTGAAATCACTGTACATCCACAATTTTTTATTGATAGAAATCGCATATCCCATTTTTTCTTGATAGAAATCGCAAAATTTTTTCTTGATAGAAATCGCAAATCCCATTTTTTCTTGATAGAAATCGCATATCCCATTTGTATTGATACAAAATCGCATATCCCATTTTTATTGATACCAACAAATACCAATTTTATTGACACAACTATATCCCTTTTTTATTGACACAAATATATCCCTTTTTTATTGACACAAAATTTATCCCTTTTTTATTGATCTATTGTTTTTACTAAATGGTTGATCAACGGACCCTTACGCTTTACCCGTTTTATCATGGCCTGCCGTGATATTCGTCTCTTAAAACCTGTTTGTCCTTAGAATGATCGTATCACGTATCAATCTTGGCTGGACCCTTTTCTTCCCAATAATCATCCACATGGTATCCAGGATGCGGCGTAAATGAAGGAGGCTCTTCTGCTTCCACCCTCAGACTCCCCACTTGTATAGCGGGTTCTTCAATATGACTCCCATTGGTCAAAATGATGCTTCGCCGTGAGTCGTGATCAACAGGCCTGCTGGCAATCTCGTCTTCAGATTCTCCCCAAATATCCGCACTGTCCATTTGCACTTCCTGGTATGAAGCGTCGTCTCGTAACTCATCATGACTGGCCTCTGCTCTTGATGATGTTCTTGATTCACAAGCTGAGGTTCTGTATTCAGTTCGCGCAGAATGCGTTAGACTTGCCCCATCTGTAGTGCAAGGTTTCAAGGTCAAAGATTCCGAGTGTGTACTTCCACATAGAAAGTTGAGTACAGAAGAGAAGCGGCTCTGGAAAAGTGCACTCTTGACATTCTTGTCATTGTTGAAAGCCTCCACATCGTCAACGCTGATTCTTCTCCCCAACACATCGCCCAACTCGAGCTTTTGTTCCAAATGGCGGATCAGGTAGAGCCACTCCCAACTGGTGATGAGAATATACATCTTTAGAAGCGTGGGGCCAAACGATACCCACACATTGACAAGCCAGGTCTCGCTCCATATAGACAACAAGAGAATGCTGACTATCAAGTACAACGCAATGTTGAACCATGTAAGAGAGGCCAAAGGTAGCAACTTGCGTGCATATGACACTTGTCTTGGAGCTGTGGCAGTACCACACGCAGTATAGTAACCGAGATTGCCAGCAAACCACGCCATAAAAACAATGTTCAAAGACATGTGACCACTCCTGTAAGTATCGTAAGTGGCCGTCACAAATGTTGTTGGCATCTTGACGCGAGAAATGAGCACCGAGTATACCACCAAGCACGCCACACTTAGAAATGAAACAAACCACCGGTTAAAAGTCCCCCATTTATGTCGTGAGAGCTTCAAGGTGAGCTGAAGAAATGCCAAATTGGTCAAGAACTCCAGAATGGCTAGGCTGATGGTAAAGGGCTTCTCAGCAGTCAAGCTCAAAAGTCGCACCAAATCAAGCGAGTCTTTATAGTATTGGTCCCGCGCCACCCGCGTGACCTTGAAAAAAATGGCAGACAACACCAGCAGATAAACCAACATGGCCAGCTGAGTAAGGAGCGGCTTGCGTTTGTGTTTTGGCAGTAACAAGATCAAGAACATCAACATCCAGCATGAAACACACAGCCCCAGAAGCATGTACAGGAGCGCCACGAAAGAGTCACCATTATCGGCCACGTTGTAAGGATTGGTGTAGTAGTTATTGAACCACGCAGCAACGTCATCTGCGGTCAGGTTCTGGTCACGGATCTGCTGTACCAAATCCGAGATGGAGCAGTTCGTCACGTAGTAAGCGGGAAGAAAATCAAGCGAGTTGTTCTGCCACACTTGGGAGTCAAAGTCCTGGGCCATGATCTGCCCAGAGATGAGCGAATACACCGAGCAGTTGGTGTATAGATTTGCACTCTGCAGTAGAAAGTAGACACTATAATTGCTCATGGGCTGCGAGAAAGCCTTGAGTTCCCCTATCCGGAACATGATAGGCGGGTCGGGGAGTATAAATAGGAGAAAGTTTGTTTTCTGGGCAAGAATGTTTTTTCTTGATCTTGCATGAGACATAGCGCGCGGCGTGCGCCGCTTAGTGAAGAGTTGGAGAGGCGCGCTAAAACCTGGAGATATATAATAATGGGAGTTCACTATATACAGTATGTTCCAATTATTAGTGCGACAAAAATATTCAACCAATTTCAATATTCAACCAATTTCAATATTCAACCAATATTTCAAATATCAACCAATATTTCAATATTTAACCAGTATTTTAAAAATATTAATACAAGTTTTAATTACGTATATCTAGTACTTTAGTTGTGTCCGTTTCGACCGTTGATTGGAAGACTCCAAGAAGAGTATATTTAAGCAATCGTCCACATATAAAATATCTATTTACTGTTAGATTCTTTAGTAATGTCTGGTTCCTATCAGTGTGTATTCGTTGGTAGATTCCCAATAAGTGGGAATCTAGGTAATTTAAAAGTTGGTGTGAAACATTATGCCATTTGGTATGATAATTTTGTGGCGCTGGTATGAATAGTTTTGAAAAGCACTGTATAATATGGGAGTTCACTATAAAATATGGGAGTTCACTATATATAATATGGGAGTTCACTATATATACAGTATTTTTTAAAATTATTCATACCAGTGCGACAAAAATATTCATACCAAATACAAGTTTTAATATACAGCATAACATGGAAACTAGTTTAGTTTTGCCCGTTTCGACCGTTGATTGGAAGACTGCAAAAATAGTATATATAAGCAACTGACCAAATAAAATCTCTGATTACTAAATTCCATTAAAGTTGGTGTGAAACATTATGCCATTTGGTTTGAATAATTTTGAAATATTGGTATGAATATTTTTGCAAGCTGGTATGAATAATTTTGAAAAACTGCGTAATATGGAAGTTCACTATATAATAATTGGAAGTTCAACCAGTACAGTCTTTTTCAGAATTATTCAAACTAGTGCGACAAAATTATTCATACTAATATTTCAAATGAATTCAAACTAGTGCGACAAAATTATTCGAACCACAAAGTTTTTATATACAAGATAACATGGAAACTAGTTCAGTTTTAGCCCTTTTGACCCCTGATTGGAAGACTTCCAAATGAGGAAATATGAGGCAATCCTCTAGATAAAGATTTCAGAATATTGAATTCTAAAAAGTCGGTGTGACACATTTCGTCATTTGGTTTGAAAGATTCTGCGAAGTGGTACGAAACATTTTGAGAATTGGTACAGTATTTTTCAAAATTATTCATACCAGTGCGCCAAAATTATTCATACCAAATGGAAAACCCTACCAACTTTTAATAGAATTCAGTAATCAGAAAAATTATATTTGGACAATTGCTCTTATATATCATCCCTAGAGTCTTCCAATTAACGGCTAAACGGACAAAACTAAAGTAGTTTCCATGTTATGCTTTATATTAAAACTTGTACTTGGCATGAATAATTTTGTAATATTGGTATATAATTTTGTCGCACTAGTACAGTATTTTTCAAAATTATTCATACTAATACGACAAAATTATTCATACCAATATTTCAAAATTATTCAAACCAAATATATTTTTTAATATACAGTATTTTTCAATATTATTCATACCAGTGCGACAAAATATTCAATCCAATTTTTCAATTATTCAAAATAGTGCGACAAAAGTTTCAAACCAAATGTAATGTTTCTCCCCAACCTTTAATAGTTTTCAGTTATTATATTTTATATCTTGCAAATTGCTATTACATTCTATTCTTGGAGTCTTTCAATCAACGGTCGCTGGACAAACTAAAGTAGTTTCCATGTTATGCTGTATATTGGAAGTTTTATTGGTTTGAATAATTTTGTAATAGTATGAATACTTTTGTCGCACTGTATGAATAATTTTGAAAAACACTGCACACCATAACATGGAAACTATTTTAGTTTTGTTCGTTTCGACCGTTGATTGGAAGACTCCAAGAAGATTAAATGTAAGCAATCGTCCAAAAATAATTTTTCTGATTACTTAAAACTATTAAAAGTTGGTGTGAAACATTATGCCATTTGGTATGAATATTTTTGTCGCAGTGGTATGAATATTTTTGATATTGGTATGAATATTTGTAATATTGGTATGAATATTTGTAATATTGGTATGAATACTTTTGTCGCACTGGTATGAAGGGGTTAATTGCTCTGAAGGGTTTTATATGCCGGATATGAGCACTAGTTATTTCTGTCTTTCTGTCCATAAAAGTGTCCTATTTGCCATTTTTGTACTACAAATGAAAAACGTGCGCCTGCACACAGTAGCAGAATCAAATAATCCACAATCACAGTACCTTTGGGCTCGAGGTAACGACCGGGTAAAATACGAGTTAATTTTTGATAAAATTAGTGGTTACATTATTCTAAAATCTCTATTGTTCTATAGAATGAGTTTGGGACATTTTAATGGTGTGCATACCTAGTAATCTGCCCTAAAGAGTATTTTCTCAATGGCTGCAAAAGACAGGCCATTGGTGTACACTATAGACACCAAAAAAAGCCTAAACCTCCCCTTAAAATGAGGACTATTGCTCTTTATGCTCTCACAATAACCCCACACCGTATGTTACGTCCTTAAAATTAACCTAGAAGAGCTCATACCATGGGCCAATACCCAGTACGTCCCTAAGATAAACCCATACGGTAACGTACATCCCTAAGACAAACCATACGGCCACGTACATCCCTAAGACAAACCATACGGTAACTTACGGCCTTAAGCCTAGCTTGGAAAAGCTTATACAATGAGCTAAGACCCAGTCAAGTCTTTAAGAAACCTTACAAGACCTTTTTTAATTAAAAAAAAAAATATAATTCAATGTTATACAGCTATACAAAAAAAAAAAAAAAA
>VATE01000248.1:0-19546 GCA_008065195.1 Metschnikowia amazonensis
TGGAATCTCTTAATCAGTGATCGAAACGGACAAAACTAAAATAGTTTCCATGTTATGCTGTATAATAAAACTTGTACTTGGTATGAATAATTTTGTAACATTGGTATGACTATTTTTGTAATATTGGTATGAATATTTTTGTAATATGGTATGAATATTTTTGTAATATTGGTATGAATAATATTGAAAAAGACTGTAAATACAGTGTTTTCAAAAATTTTCAAACTAGTGCGACAAAATCATTCATACTATTATTTCGAAAATATTTATACTAGTGCGCAAAATTTTCAAAACAAATACAACTTTTCATATACAAGATAACATGGAAACTAAATCAGTTTTGACCCTTTGACCCTGACTGGAAGATTCCCAAATGAGGAAGTATGAATCCTCTAGATTAAGATTTCAGAATATTGAATTCTAAAAAAGTTGGTGTTACACATCTCGTCATTTGGTTTGAAAGATTGTGCGTAGTGGTATGATTATTTTGAGAATTGGTACGATTATTTTGAGAATGGTATGATTATTTTGAGAATTGGTATGATTATTTTGAGAATTGGTATGATTATTTTGAGAATGGTATGAATATTTTTCGCGCCGGTTTGAATACACTCTTTCAAAACTATTCATATCACTGCGACAAAATTATTTATACCAATATTTCAAAATTATTCATACGAATGCGACAAAATTATTCAAACCAAATGGCATAATGTTTCACACCAACTTTTATTACTTCAATATTCTGGAATTTAAATCTGAAAAATTATTTAATATATACTTTTAGGACTCTCCAATAAGAGTGAAACGGACAAAACTAGAGTGGTTTTCATGTTATGTGTTATATTAAAACTTGTATTTGGTTTGAATAACTTTGTCGCATTCGTATGAATATTTTTGAAAAATACTGTACTTGAAGTTGTACACAGGATATCAAGGAAACAGTGTTCCGTCTTTTTGACCCTTGACTTTCAAATTTAGCACATGAGGCAATTCTTTCGATTTGAGGATATCGAATTAATTAAAGTTGGTGTGAAACATTACGCCATTTGGTTTTAAAAATTGTACATTATAGTCTTGACTGCACAGTAAGAAACTCAGCAGCATCCTCAGTCTTTCGCGCGGTCAGTGGCTATTTATCAAGCGTTCGCAGCCACTGCAGCATATTCTAATACCATCCCCATTCTCTTCGTATACCTAGCGATTTTCTAGAAGCACCTCTAAATTAACTTTGGGAAATTTAACTAAAAATCTCCCTCAAGACCAAGTGCCACTCTGTCAACAACGCAAGACTGCTGTGTTCCCTTTAGCTTCACCAGTGATGCAATTTGTATCACCTCCACATGTTGGGATTGATACCATCAACTGTGGGATTGTGATTTGATTCGTTCATGGAGTATATAGAGTATTATTAAATATATAACCATACTAATTATAATATAGTACATCTTAACATGGCTATTGTTTTATAGCCTAGACTGTTAGGAGCTAGGGACTTTTTTTCTGTTTCTAGTTCAAACAGACATACAGCCCAATTCAATTACTAACGCTTACCTGAACATCCAACTAGCCTACCAGTTCATAGGATTCCTTCTAGGAATGATAAAGGTACTTAAACTACATAGTAACGGGTGCAAAAAACCTACCAGTAGAGAGAATAGTAGTAGCCTTTATAGGTTATAACAACATGGATCAATTACTATAGGTTGCTTACGTTTAGCCTCAGGAATGAACTGGTTGGCACCTCGAGTTTAAACATCTTTTGGGATTCTTAGCGAATACATTGAGTTCTGGCTAGATGTAGATGACAATAGTCTAGTAGTAGTAGTAGTGTAGTAGTGTAGTGTAGTAGTGTAGTAGTAGTAGTGTAGTGTAGTAGTGTAGTAGTAGTAGTAGTGTAGTGTAGTAGTATAGTAGTGTAGTAGTGTAGTAGTATAGTAATATAGTAGTAGTATAGTAGTAGTAGTTGTTGTAGTATAGTAGTGTAGTAGTGTAGTAGTATAGTAGAAGTAGTGGTTGTAGTATAGTAGTGTAATATAGTAGTAGTATAGTAGTAGTAATAGTTGTAGTATAGTAGTGTAATATAGTAGTAGTATAGTAGTAGTATAGTAGTAGTAATAGTTGTAGTATAGTAGTATAGTAGTATAGTAGTGTAGTGTAGTAGTGTAGTAGTGTAGTAGTATAGTAATATAGTAGAAGTTGTAGTACTATCAAATCAATAAAGTAAATGACACTTATTGAATAGTATTCTATAATACTAAATATTAGTATTTAACATTCTTTGGATGCACTTGAACTATGTGGTTTATGTATCCATTAATGGTCTCTTATACAGGTATTTATGTCTAGTCTATACCCTCCAGTATTTAGCACATGCCAGAGTTAAGCTGGTGATGTAATGTTTCAAGCAAGCGGTTGTTTGAAATGTTGACTGCCTGAGTTTTAGACTGGTGATATGAAACCATGAATATCCCAGCCTCAGACTTAGTCTAGCATAAAATTGACCACAGGTGGACATTTGGGTGACTAATTGTTGGGTAAAGTAAAGAGTAGAAAGTACAGTGTTATTTAAATCTATACAGACCAATATTTCGAAAATTTCCTACCCCTTATTACATCTTTCAAACCAAATTCAAGTTGTGGTATATACGACAACAAGGAGTTCATTGGCCCTTGACTCTCAAATCTATAAATAAGACATTTCCAGATTTGAATTCCAGAATATTAAATTAATACTAAAGTTTTAGAATACTGAATTAATTGTGTGAAACATTATGCCATTGTTTTGAATATTTCGCGAAAAGGTACGAAACTCTTGATTGTTGGTTTGAATAAGTTTGACAAACGCTTTGGTCGCGGCCACTAATACACCCGTACATCTCCGAACCAGTGACCATCCAATCAGGCCACGTACTCAAGATCAGTAATGTAAATGACCTAATTTTCTGGACCAATATACTTATGATTGTATTTTAGACAGCTGAAGTCCAGAAAGTGGGTATATGGCAATCCGGAAATAGACCTCCGTGTGCTACCATTTCTCGGGTAGCTACGTGTGCAGCTCGCACTCGACGTCAAAGCTTCCCCTCCGCGATGTGCCGACATAAAACCAACACAGCAAATTCCTGGTGCTAGATGCAGGCCCACAATACTAACTTATAGATTCCTAGACAATGACTGGCGAAGGACCTGAAGCCGTTGCTTTGCTATACATTTGATTTAAAACTATTGTTGTATTCTGAATTAGTATTTTAGTTACTATTCTTAGAATTCTTATTCATAGATTCTATATTCTACTATTACGGAAGATATTCTTGGATCTTTTTCTAGATGATATTCTTAGATGATATTCTTAGATCTTAACTCACTATTCCTTATCTTAACTCACTATTCTTAATCATATACTCACTACTCTTTATCATATACTCACTACTCTTTATCTTAACTCTCTGTTCTTAATCATATACTCACTACTCTTTATCTTAACTCACTATTCTTAATCATATACTCACTACTCTTTATCTTAACTCACTACTCTTTATCTTAACTCACTACTCTTTATCTTAACTCACTACTCTTTATCTTAACTCACTACTCTTTATCTTATACTCTAAATTCATTACTCTTAACATGCCTTGAACCAAACACCTCTTTATCCAAATACTATTGTTGGCAATAACCGCTAGCACTGACGAATTCCTGATAGATCAGGTGGTTCAGGCGCACGACTAGGCTAAACACTCGTCTGACGCGCAGTAACCTCTATCTTCCAAAGAGTGCGCGATAATGCACTGTAATTTTGAGTATGTTCAACACAATAAAACCACTTTAAGACATCTTATGGTGTCACTAACCGAGAATATTAGTAGTACGATATATTGATGTTGTTGTGGTGACAGGGTAGTATAATAGTGGACAGATATATAGTGGACAGATATATACTGAACACATATATAGTGAACACATATATAGTGAACAGATATATAGTGAACAGATATATAGTGGACAGTGGAAATAGGTACAGATAAATAGTATCAGTGACAATGGGAAGTGACAGTGGAAAGTCGCAGATCTCAAAGTGGGAGTGAGTATTGCAGCATCCTTGACATTATCTCGCACCCGCACGCACCGCGGCAGTTGCATGTAAATCGTCTAACTCACCGTCAAAGCTGTGCATGTCAATAGAGTTAAACACTCATGCTCGTTTGTGGAAACTTTAACCACCCCTTTTGCTTTCGTGTACCTGAAATTTTGATTGTATCTTTCGACGGCAAACGTATCTGCACCTATCAGTACCTCCACCTAAGTCTGGTTCAGGAGTAAGCCTGAGACATCAACGTGCAATGACAAGATTGATGGAAGGAGATTGAGGGAATGACTGAGATAATTGAGATAGCTGAGATAATTGAGATAGCTGAGATAGTTGAGATAGCTGACATAGCTGACATATCTGCGAATACCTGAGAATACATGAGAATAACTGAGAATATTTTTGAGATTGACCAATTGAGTAAATGACCGATTAGCCTGTCGTTATCGCCAACAATAGATTTCGATATCAATAACTTCGAGATAAAGAACCTTAATTATTCACTCGTTACTCATTGTCCATATACCTGTCCATCATTAATTCATCATCTTTCATCATTTTTCATCATTCATTCATCAGTCCCCATCCACTCATCAGTCACCATCCATTCATCAATCACCATCCATTCATCAGTCACCATCTCTTCACCCATCACCATATCTTGGCACCTTTCAAAATCTCATCATTCTATCACAATTCACCCTTCGTCAATTAAACAATAACCAATTCATCAACCTAATATTGCGTCCCGTCAAATTCAAGCTTCATTGACGATATGTGGTCGTGTGAAAGTCTCAATCCAACAATGCACCCCACACTATTGCAGG
Organism: Metschnikowia amazonensis; assembly: GCA_008065195.1. Lineage (NCBI taxonomy): Eukaryota > Fungi > Ascomycota > Pichiomycetes > Serinales > Metschnikowiaceae > Metschnikowia > Metschnikowia amazonensis. The sequence goes on from VATE01000248.1 coordinate 4,918, forward strand.
TTTCGAGAATTCCTTCCCTGGACTATAAAAACCCAGGCTTCTCCTTCCTCTTCAGTCTTCATTCAATCATCAATCATCAATCTTTAACTACCTCAATCCTTTTATTATGAAGCTCTCTCTCCTCTCTCTCGCTCTTCTCCCTGCTGCTTTTGCTGCTCCTGCCCAACCAGAGGCAGAGACAAACAAGCAGATTGTGGATGCCATTGGAAAAATGACCAACAGCTTGCTTCTTGACGCCGAGAAGTTTGCACTGATGAACGGAATGTTGTTGGAGGACATGGTCACCGTTCCTGGCGTTACTCTCAAGTCCACCAACCAAAAGAGAATGGAAAAAAGAGCCTGGACCACTTACCTTCCTTTGGTCAAAAATCTCACCAAAAATGTGTTGGTGGGAGTTGGCCAAGTGTTGAATTTGACTGGCTTTGGCGAAGTGGCTCAAATTGTCCTGATTGTGGGAAGTCTCTTGTAAATCTCTGCAGATCTCTAGACCACAGCGTCACCGGCTTCAATGAATGCTGTGTGCTCAGCTTCTAGTTCATAGGAATAAATTTCTGAGAAATATACCATGTAGTAGGGGCTATGGAGAGTTTTTTAGAGCTTTTCCAAGATTAATTTTTTTACAAAGTGTAGTATTCTCTCAGGTACAAGTCAAGAGGAATATGAAGAGATGACTGGATAGAAAGAAGTTGTAGGTTAAGAGGTTTCGAAAATAAGGATACAATACCAGAGTATGCGAACATAGGTCAATTATAGGTCAATCATGAGAGAATGAGAAGAATTCAAGGAGGTACTAGATAAAGTCCGTGATGTTTGGATTTTCTCGTAACCATCACATGGAGAGTTTTAGTACCATAAATGTTCAAGTACTACTAAATTTTAATCCTAGCCAATGTAGATTGATGACAGGAAACATGTCCATTCACTTGTCAAGTCAAAGACTTCAAAGCCAATGAGGATTTATTCACAGTCTGGTGGATTATTCACTATTCGGACTATCCAGTGAAATTCATGAATCGGCCCAGAACAAAGGAACCGATCAAAGAGTCTGTGTAGTCATCCCAAGAGTATCAATGTAACCAAAATCAGGACTTTCCAGACACTCTTATAAATAGTCTTGAAATTTCAGTGTAGACTAGAATCTTACCAAGTCTTTGTCATGTGAGCTAGAGTATCCTTGTTGGACTCTTTATCCTTGGGCAGTAATATTCCTTCGCATCTGATTATTCTGATTCGCATTCTACAGTGTTTTTCAAAATTATTTAAGCTAGTGCGCAAAATATTTAAGCCAGTGCGAAAAAATATTTAAACCAGTGCGAAAAAATATTTAAACCAATATTTCAAAATTATTCCTACCAAGTACAAGTTTTAATATCCACCATAACATGGAAACTACTTTAGTTTGTCTGTTTCAACTCTTGATTAGAAGACTCAAAGAATAGAATGTAATAGCAATCAGCAAGATATAAAATATCTGATTACTGAAAACTATTAGAAATTGGTGTGAAACATTATGCCATTTGGTATGAATAATTTTGTCGCACTGGTATGAATAATTTTGAAAAAGACTGTAAACCAGTGCGCAAAATTAATCAAACCAATTTTTCACAATTATTCAAACCAATATTTCACAATTATTCAAACCAATATTTCACAATTATTCAAACCAATATTTCATAATTATTCAAACCAAATACAAGTTATAATTCAAAGGATAAGATGGAAACTACTCTATTTTGTCCGCTTCCACAGTTGAAAGAATAGTATATTAGCAATTGTCCAGTTACAAAATTTCTGATTACTGAACTCTATAAAAGTTGGTGTTATGTCATTTGGTTTGAAAATTGTGCGGAATGGTAGAAACTTTTTGAAAATTGGTTTGATAATTGTGCGAAGTGGTAGAAACTTTTTGAAAATTGGTTAATTTTGTCGCACTGTAATTCAGAATTCTGATTTCGCACTCATTTAGAGTTACTGGTGCGCCATCTTTCGAATACAAACTACAAGTGGCCCAGTATCCAGACGATCCAAATCAAAAATTGTCTAATTACCAAAAATAATATGTCTGTAAATCTCTAAAGAGTCATTGAATATCTCTCCTTTTTTTCTCCTCCCTGACCTCCACTCGTCTACTGACCTGTATAGTCGGGGAGTACACGTGTGAAACGTCTTATGGACCTAAGAATTTGGCCCCCAGATAGACCAATTGCTTGCTACTGCGTTACACTTCAGTATTGGGAAAATGCAGGCCCTCAAGTCCTGTAGCCAAGGCACCAAACGGCGGAGCATTTCCAAAAATCGGGACTCCGCACGCAAGCCGTTCCAGGCGAGTCCGGCACATAACGTTCGATTTACTCTGTTACTCTCATTAAAGCTTCCCCACAAGCAGAGATGCAGCAGTCTTGGGCCTGGGCTATGCCCAGAACTGGACGTGTGTCTCGTTGAGGGGACGTAACAGAAGCGGAATCTGGGGCTCCTGCACATGTCCCGTTTAGTGCCTCCACGCGGCTGCACATGCGCGCGAGATAGATTACCAATGCTCAGGCCATACCAAAAGGGAAATGCTAAGCTGGGACCAAGAAAACAACAACTAGAAGACGGATTCAAGAAAACGATAACTACAAGACGAATCCAAGAAAACAATAACTACAAGAGGGATCCAAGAAAATTCCAAGAAATTTCATACAGAATCGAACAAATACGCCCGAAAGAAGAAGAAAATATAAAAAAAAAGAAAGTGTACTTCGAAATCTAAACGGACTGTATAGCGCGGAATGTGGGGCACCCTACACCGCCTTATTTTGAGGGGTCCTCCAGACTCGAGCGGAATCACCAATCCATGCCTAAGCTTGGCAAACCACACTGAAGCTTGGCAATACTTGCATTATGCACCGTGCCCAACACTTTGCATATGAGAAACTTCCACATATAAAGCCCTAGATTTGCTACCAGACTTCAAGGGTCAACAATTTGAGAAAACTAGTGAATACGAAGAACAGGATTCAATACAATAATAAACCAGGATTCATAGGAAGATCAGGATTCAATACAATAATAAACCAGGATTCATAGGAAGATCAGGATTCATAGGAAGATCAGGATTCAATTCAATATTAATACAGGTTCAATAATATTACAAGTTCACTACAAAGATTCTCCGAATTCTTCACCTTGTTAACTATGGGTAAAGATTCTACAGCCCATGTGGAATGGGTGTCGCCGGCAGAAAAGGAAATTGAAATCATTAATGTGGAGGCTGCAGAAGCAACAGAAGTTGAACACAACGCTACGGTTCGTGAGTGTTTGAAAACGCACATGAAAACTGTGCTTTGGTGTGTTGTGGTTAGTGGCACTATCATCATGGAGGGCTATGATAAAAGTTTGATCAGCTCCTTCTTCGCTTACCCCTCATTCCAAAGGCAGTTTGGCCGCGAAATTAGTCCCGGAAATTACCAGCTCGAAGGTAAATGGCAGGTGTCGCTTGCAATTTCGTCCAACGTGGGAATTGTGTTTGCTTTGGGAATTAATGGCTACTTGATTGAGAAGTTTGGCCATCGCCAAGTGATTATGGTATCTTTGGTTGCAATGGCGGCATTTGTGTTTGTTCTGTTTTTTGCCACCACCAAAGAGATGCTTCTTGTGGGACAGATTTTGTGTGGATTACCGTGGGGAATTTTCACTACCATGGGCCCCACTTACTCATCGGAAATCGCGCCTTTGGCACTCAGAGGCCACTTGACTGCTTATGTCAATATGTGCTGGGCCATTGGCCAGTTTGTGGCAGCAGGCGTTTTGAAGGCGTTGGTCAGCAACAAAACAAAATGGTCGTACAAAATTCCGTTTGCCGTTCAGTGGGCGTGGGTGCCTGGGTTGATGATCTTGACGTACTTGGCACCTGATTCGCCATGGTGGTTGGTGCGCAAGGGCCGCATCGAAGAGGCAGAAAAGTCAGTCAAAAGATTGACGCATGCGAGCATTCACAACCGTGCGAAACAATCCGTCGCAATGATGATCAAGACCACGGAATTGGAACGCCAGCAGGAGGCCGCACGTAACGATAACTCTTCATCGTCAGGCTGGAGAAGCTACATCGAGTTGTTCAAGGGTTCCAACCGTAAGCGGACGGAAATTGCCTGTATCACGTTTGCTGGCCAGCTGCTTTGTGGTTCCACGTTTGCTTACTCTCCTTCTTATTTTTTCCTGCAGGCAGGCCTCAACCCGGAGGATACATACAAGATGAACCTAGGAACCACCAGCATTGCGTTTTTGGGCACGGTATGTCTGTGGTTTCTTTTGAATCGCTTGGGCCGCCGTACCATTTATGTTACAGGTTTTGGTATCATGACCGGGCTTTTGCTCTTGGTGGGGATCTTGGCATTTCCTGCTGAGAGCAAGCCTGCAGTCAAATGGGGACAGGCTGCCATTATCGTGGCATGGGTGGCCACCTATGCTCTTTCTATTGGCCCCATGACCTTCACCATTGTGTCAGAAATCTCTTCCACCACGTTGCGTGCGCAGTCTATTGCGTTGGCCCGTAACACCTACAATGTGTGTGCGATAGTTGCTGGTGTGGTGGAGCCATACTTGATCAACCCGGGCGAGGCCAATCTCAAGGGCAAGACAGCATTTGTATGGTTTGGTACTTCGGTTTTAGTATTTTTGTGGGCGTTTTTCCGGCTTCCCGAGACAAGAAACCGTACCTATGAGGAGTTGGACGTGATGTTTGAACGTAATGTTCCACTGCGGCAATTTGCGTCGTATGTGATTGATACGACAGATTTGGGGGAGGCTAGAGTTTCTGTGGATTCGAAAAAGAGACTGGAGTATGACCTGGAGTAGCCATTACGACTATATTTGGTATGATCTGGAGTAGCCATTACGACTATATTTGGTATGACCTGGAGTAGCCATTATGACTATATTTGGTATGATCTGGAGTAGCCATTATGACTATATTTGGTATGACCTGGAGTAGCCATTATGACTATATTTGGTATGACCTGGAGTAGCCATTATGACTATAGTTAGTCTGATGTGCTGGTGTGATTGAAAGGGGAGTCTAGTGTTATAATGTGATGAATACAGTGATTTTAAGATTATTCAAAGCAGTGCGAAAAATTATTCAAACCAAAATTATTCATAAATATTCCATATTAATCAAACTAGTGTGACAATTATTGACCAAATGGCTTAATGTTTCACACCAACTTTTAATAGAATCAGAAATCAGATAAATTTATTTGGAGATTGCTCTTATATACTATTCTGGAATCTTCCAATCAATGGCCAAACGGATAAAACTAATTTTTATGTTAGGCGGTATATTAAAACTTTATTTGGTTTCAGTAATTTTGAATATTGGTTTGAATTTTGTCACACGCTGTGAATAATTTTGAAAAAAATGTATTATAGGGGAGTACCAGAAGGGAGTAGCAGGGAATTCATATGTTCTAATTACCAGTATTATATAGTGACTAGAATTTGGAGCCTAAGAATGGTAAGAGTAAGTGTAAGTGTAAAGGCTATTCCATAACAACTACACTCTTCCCTGAACTTCTGCTAGATTGTCATCTAGTCACATGAAAAGTATACATACTTCCTCTCCTCTTGTATTGATACTTCCTCTCCTTTTGTAGATTGATACTTCCTCTCCTCTTGAAGATTGATACTTCCTCTCCTCTTGTAGATTGATTAAGTTCCTATGTACAACTTGTGTATCTAGTAGTTGAAGGCAGCATTTGGAGACTTGCTAATATGATTATCCAGACAGAAAGTATGAGAGAAGGGTTACCATGGTTTTTCCATACGAAGTTTAAGTAGAAAAATTTTTTTATACATATTAGCTCACTTCCAGAGTTAATTGTAGTGTTGACATGAGACCACTTCAATGGTGTCTGAGAGGCCTAGCAAAGGTCCTGCATGCTCGTAAGACGGAACAATATGGAACCAGTTGCTAACAAGCTTTAGGTTTAGACAAAGAAAAGGTGATGCAACGGAATTCTACTTTCCGTCGATTCCGTTCACCAGTTTAACTCTAAAAGTGTATTCAGATGAAGGTATCGTTATAGGTTTCAAAAGAGCTGCGGATCTGAAATAAAGTAGAGCAATGTATGACAATGACGTCCACTTAGATTATTAGAAGGACATCAGTGGTCTAACGGAGAGTTTAAATGGTAGAAATATATCATGGTGTAGTAGTGTAGTAGTGTAGTAGTAGTACTGTAGTAGTGTAGTAGTAGTACTGTAGTAGTGTAGTAGTAGTACTGTAGTAGTGTAGTAGTAGTACTGTAGTAGTGTAGTAGTGTAGTAGTGTTGTAGTAGTAGTGTAGTAGTGTAGTAGTGTTGTAGTAGTAGTGTACTAGTGTGGTACAGGGACTATTTTTCAAAATATCAAGCAGCGCGCACATGTTCGAAGCAAAAACAAAATGTTCAAACCAATAATTCAAAGTTCGCACACTTTTTCAAACACCCACTTTATTACATTTCAATATTCTAAATCTTAATCTGGAAAATTGCCTCATGTACTAATTAGGAGTCAATGGTTAAATAAAAGAGCTTATTTGTTGTCCTATATACAACAACTTGTATTTTGTTGAAAAATGTTTAAACTTTACAATTCTTGTTTGAATAATTTTGAAAGAACTGTAAATTATTATGTCTTCTTGGCTCGAAACATTTTCGCGCTGCTTTGAATACTTGAAAATGCTGAAAATTATTCAAACTACCGCGACAATTACAGTATTTTTCAAAATTATTCATACCAGTGCGACAAAATTATTCATACCAAATGGCATAATGTTTCACGCCAACCTTACTAGTTTTCAGTAATCAGATATTTTATAACTTGCTGATTGCTATTACAATCTATTCTTAGATTGTTCCAATCAGTGATCGAAACGGATAAAAATAAAGTAGTTTCCATGTTATGCTGTATATTAAAACTCATATTTGACTTGAATAATTTTGAAATATTGGATGAATAATTTTGAAATATTGGATGAATAATTTTGAAATATTGGATGAATAATTTTGAAATATTGGATGAATAATTTTGTCGCACTGGTGAATAATTTTATCGCACTGGTTGAATATTTTTGTCGCATTGGTATGATTAATACTGTAATTAAAAAGTTTCGCACCCATTTTCACATCTTCAAACCAAATACAAGTTGTTGTGTATAGAACAAGGAAGCTAGTTCATTTGACCCTTGACGCCTAATTCTAACACATGAGGCAATTCCAGATTTAATTTGCAGAATATTAAATTAACATCTAAGATTTCAGAATTCTGTATTAATATCTAAGATTTCAGAATACTGAATTAATAAAGTGCACCATTTGGTTTGAAAGATTGTGCGAAGTGGTGAGCAAATTTTCAATTATTGGTTCGAAATATTTTCGTGCGACAAAAATATTCATACTAATATTTCTAAATTATTCATACCAGTGCCACAAAATTATTCATACCAAATACAAGTCTTAATATATAACATAACATGGAAACTACTTTCGTTTTGCCCGTTTAGACGGTTGATTGGAAGACTCCAAGAATATTATATACAAGCAATCTGCCAGATAAAAAATATCTAATTACTGGATTCTATTAAAGCTGGCGTGAAACATTATGCCACTTGGTTTGAATAATTTTGAAATATTGGTATGAATAATTTTGAAAAACAGTGTATGAATAATTTTGTCGCACTGGTATGAATAGTTTTGAAAAATACTGTATCTCAAAAGTGTCGTACCACTTCGCACAATCTTTCAAACCAAATAACCTAAAGTTCACACCACTATATAAAATTCAATATTCAGAAATCTTGAATCTGGAATTGCCTCATATATACATTTGGAGTCTTACAATCAACGGTCGAAACGGACAAACTAAAGAGTTTCCATGTTATGCTGTAAATTGAAACTTGTATTTGTTTGAATAATTTTGAAGTATTTGTTTGAATAATTTTGAAGTATTTGTTTGAATGTTTGAAGTATTGGTTTAAATAAGTTGAAATTTAGGGTTGAATAATTTTGTCGCACTGTAATTCAAATTTTCGTACCACTTCGCAAATCTTTTAGAGCAAATGGGATAATGTTTCCCACCAACTTTTAATAGAGTTCAGTAATCAGAAATTTTATAACTGGACACTTGCTTCTATATGCAATTTTTGAGTCTTCCAATCAAGAATAAAATGGACAAAATTAAAGTGGTTTCAATGATATCCTGTGTATAACCACTTGGATTTGGTTGAATATTTTTGTCGCACTGGTGAATATTTTTGTCGTACTGGTGAATATTTTTCTCGCACTGGTGAATATTTTTGTCGTACTGGTGAATATTTTTGTCGCACTGGTGAATATTTTTGAACACTGTAGTTACATACTGATAGGAAATTTACGATGACAAAGATGACTAATCAAATTCCAAATTGATCACAGTTATTTGAAATATGACATTCCTTCTCCACTAATGGGAGTGTATGGGTAATCTGAAGTGTACGGTAATGTTTACACTTGACAATTCCGCACAGCTCAACCAAATATGGAGTAAACTCAAAATACACCAAGTATACATTTTTTGCTAATTTACATTTAATTAAAAAGACTTCTAGAATAAAAAGCATACTTATTCATTGAAGATGTCTAAATCCCAGGATGTATGGCTTTGATTCTGCTAGATCCTCTATGTTAGCAACGTGAATTACTGTTACAGGGTTTGACCTGCTAGTGTTTCACCTCTGTTTCGTGGCCAGTTTGATACGTTTCTGTGGTACTGTTGACTTCTAGGCCAGTCAGAGGCTAAAGAATTAATTGCACGAAATGTATGAGTCATAAATTGTTTCCATTACTGAACAATTTTCTAAGGCTAGAAATGATATGCTTCAAGCCCGAAACCCGGAGTATTGTGTGCACGTGACCATACGCACGTGCAATAAACTATCTGGCACGTGACAGGCACATGACCAGTATCACGTGCGCACTATCAACCCCGCTGATATTCTACTTACTGACGCCTATCGCGTGCACTGGAGCCGCTAGTGATGCTGTACGACGAGACTTTAGCCTTCTAATAAATGTATTAAGTATATTACTAGTTTAACCAATCAAGTGTTCAACACGAGGATGCGGCGCTATTAGTCTAGAAGACGTAGGCCAATGCAATAACAAAGACTGAAATACCAACGGTAGCCTTGGACCCTGAGCCTTCTTCGAATCTGCTCACCAGAAAAAAACTTGACGATGCTGACAGTGATTTCTCTGTGCCAGGACGTACAGGTGCTGTATTAGTGGTCACAATCAACGTGCTTGGTGTGAAAGAAGTCTGAGTAGCTGGGACCTTTTGTGATGTGTTTGGAGTGTTTGGAACGTCCGTGTTTGGAGTGTTTGGAACATCAGTGTTAGGAATGTTTGGAACATCAGTGTTAGGAATGTTTGGAACATCAGTGTTTGGTTTGCTAGGAGTATCAGTGTTTGGAATGTTTGGAACATCAGTGTTTGGTTTGCTAGGAGTATCAGTGTTAGGAATGTTTTTGTTTGGAACATCAGTGTTAGGAATGTTTTTGTTTGGAACATCAGTGTTTGGAATGTTTTTGTTTGGAACATCATTGTTTGGAATGTTTTTGTTTGGAACATCAGTGTTTGAAGTGTGTGGGATATCGGTTGCTGGCTTACTTGGAACATCCGTGGTTGGAGTATTGGAATGATCTGTTTTTGGAGAATTAGTTGTTGGAATACTCGAAGTTGGCACACTAGAAGTTTGACCACTGGACTCAGGAACATTGGGCTTGGAGGCACTAGAAGCTGGAACACTCTTACTTGGTGTACTAGACTCAGGAACACTAGAAGTTGGAACACTAGAAGCTGGAACACTCGAAGCTGGAATACTAGAAGCTGGAACACTAGAAGCTGGTGAACTAGAAGCTGGAACACTCGAAGCTGGAACACTCGAAACTGGAACACTCGAAGCTGGAACACTCGAAGCTGGAACACTCGAAGCTGGAACACTAGAAGCTGGTGTAGTGGACTCAGAATCACTCGAAGCTGGAACACTAGACTGTGGAATCGAAGAGCTTGGAATAGGAACTGGGGTCCAACTTGACAGGGTGTATGAGGAGGTCATGTTTGGATAGAAAGGTGTGGAGCTAGACACTGGAGGCTCTGGCTTCACAACAGTCACGGAACAGGTCTCGACTTTCTCACAATCAGAAGGAGTAAATGTTCCTGGCACAGTGTGGTCACTGTTGGTTGGGACAGTCACAGTAGTTGTAGTGTGTGATGGTGGTGGAACAACAGTCACAGTGCATGTCTCAAAGTCTCCACAATCAGAAGGAGTAAATGTTCCTGGCACAGTGTGGTCACTGTTAGTAGGGACAGTGACAGTGGTGGTTGTGTGGGATGGTGGAGGCACAACAGTCACAGTACATGTCTCGATACTCTCACAATCAGAAGGAGTAAATGTTCCTGGAACAGTATGATCACTATTGGTTGGCACAGTCACAGTGGTTGTAGTGTGCGATGGTGGTGGAACAACAGTCACAGTACATGTCTCGATACTCTCACAATCAGAAGGAGTAAACGTACCAGGAACAGTATGATCACTGTTAGTAGGGACAGTGACAGTAGTTGTAGTATGCGATGGTGGAGGCACAGTAGTTGTAGTGTGTGATGGTGGAGGCACAGTGGTTGGAGTGTGCGATGGTGGAGGCACAACAGTCACAGTACATGTCTCAAAGTTTTCACAATCAGAAGGAGTGAATGTTCCCGGCACAGTATGATCACTGTTGGTTGGCACAGTCACAGTAGTTGTAGTGTGGCTTGGAGTAATGACAGCCACAGTGCAAGTGGCAACAATCCCACAGTCACTGGGGGTATAAGTGCCCGGGGTGGAGTAGTGGGAGTTGGTCATGGAAGTATAAGTTGTAGTGGTCCTGGGACAAGACTCTTCTTCCTTGGAGATTTGGTAGATGTCCTCGAATTCGGTAACCTCTTTTCCAGAAGGATACAAGATCTTGGAAAACAACTTCCACTGGGTCATTTCGTTCACATAGACAATCTTGATTGGGTAGTACAAGCCTTTTTCCATGGCGACCGTCACGTCGTTGGTGACAACGGCCCCCACCACGTAGGTGTAGTTGCCTCCCTTGGTGGCGGAAAATTGAGCCACTGGAGTAACACTTTGGGTGACATCGTAACAGCAACTTCCAATCCCTCCAATGAATTCTCCAAACCCATCATCTGCGCTCAATGTGAAAGTGTAGTCACCCGTTTCAGGGGCGCGGAAATATCCAGTAAGCTCCACGGAGAAGTTGGATGCACTGATGTTGACACCATAGATTTTGGAATATTGAGTTTCACCAATGTTATCAATTCCGCCGTTGAGGTAAATGTCCGTGATACCGTCGGTCTCAGCAAATTGACCGCCATAGGTCATGTAGCCATCTTCAAAAAAATCTTCAGCATCATTGGCACTCAAGTCGAACATTGGGTATTTGAAGAATCTGGCTTTGAAACCAACACTCTCTGTATTTTCAAACTCGCAGCCTTTGATGGCGGCGGCAATGTTGGAAAGAGCCGCAAGGGTCAAAAAACGAGCTATGTTCAAAAACCTCATTTGTAAAAGAACTAGAGAATAGTAGTAGTAAAAAAGGATAATGGGGGGCTTATATAGTTTTTACAGCCAAGATGCTTGTACCGTAGCAAGGATATTCTTGCATATTGTGCATGAGCGTATGGAAGAAGTGCAGCTATCAAGGGTGCTGCAGAGACTCGAGGGTGCTGCAAAAACTATCGAGGGTTCTGCAGAGACTCGACGTTCTGCAGAGACTACCGAGATTCCGGCATACAGCAATAGAAGATGCTAAATGCCATTACGAGGCTCGCACAATCTCCGAACTTTTCACTGCTATTAACCTGTATACCCTCGGAGTACCCCTTCCGAGACCTCGTACATGCACGATATTTCTACTAGTCAGAGATATTATGACTCTATGCCGGATCTTGCTAAGGAATTTATAGGGCCGGAACTAGCCGGAACTTAGTGGACCGATATACTGAACTAGTACTTAGTGGACCGGAAGTTACGGGACCGGAACTGAGAGCAAATACATATGCATGTCTCACGTTTTTTCCCTCTCAAAAAATATCTTGGCGAGAAATCGGGTCCTGATGCGCAACTGCTTTGTTAAACTTAGCCAAACTTAGCCGAGCCGCACCAAATCTCGCCCTTAAGTTGAACTTGCAGATAGCCTCTCGCTTTTGCGCTATACGTAAGGATGCATAAGCTTGACGTATATGCAGGCCAGCAGATCTTATCAGTGAATTGTAGCTTAAACTCTCGGGAAAAGGTCAATGACATGATGTTGCATGCTGGCTATCGAATAATTTAATGCGTAAATTCGTATATTAATGCTCTCGTGTTGGTTAGGAGATGTTCGGGGTAGCTCCGTGACATGCGTTACTTGCAGCAGTGGCGCCCAAACTGCACTATATTCATGCGCATGCATGGAATCGAAGCTTGAGATATGCGACCGCAAACACCTCCATTCCTATTGGGCTGCTTTCCTGATCACTCATGCATGACATACAACTCTACGATGGAGCTTACACTAGATTGAGTCAATAGAGTGGGGGCAAGATGCATAACCTAAGAGATGTGGTGATGCACCTTTATTTTGGAGGGGATGTACTGGTGTGGCGTGAGGATCCCAGGGTTCCAAACACCCTTAAATGATGGCGCATTCAGAAAGCGGAAAAATTTCGATTTTCGATCACAATATGACGCCCCCACCCGATTTGGGTAGCGGGGGGTAGCGGGGGTAGCTTGCAGGCGAGCATGCAGCGAAGAGTCATGTTGCACGCCAGCTAGTGCGGACCTGCATATGGCGCGCGAAAAGTGCTCAAGTATGACTTGCAGCGTGCAGCTCACCAGGCGAGCATGCGTGTGCGGAAAGACTTCTGTTTTGGTTACTCATGGACCCCGATAAGCTCCACCTGGCAATTCACTAACTGTATTAAATTTTAGCGCTAATTTATGGAGATTGCTGGCCCCCTCACTTCGTGGAGTGCAGACTCACTGAATCAGCTGATTTGTGCTCTCAATAAGAGTAGACAATACACAGATAGACAGAAAGACAGAAAGACAGAGATAGAGATATTCTTAATCACGTATGTGTAGGAACTCATTAATAGCATTAAACTAGATACAGCAAATCTTGTCCATAAAACACTATATACTAAGTATTAATTCTTACAATCTACATACTCCATTTTCCAAATAGTCCGGATTTACTGTCCATAATACAGTTAGTTCGTATAACTGCATAGTGAGACTTGGCTTATTCTGGATTGGATAATTTGTCCAGCTACGTCATTGAATATTTTTACTCAATTTCAACTTAATTCGATTCAGTTTGTGTCAATTTAATCCTCAAGATCACTTTATTATGACGTAAAAAATATATGTACAAGTTCGTATTTAAAGCGGGATAAAAAGACCAAAGTTTTATGAAACGACTGGACATATAGTTCTTCAAATGTATTAGGCCTGCACAGAATGTTTCACTGGTGTGCACACAACACGTCTACGAAGTACCTTAACTCCGTGTATGCTAGATGGATGTTAACATGTCAATTTACAGTGCTATAAGGTTATGTTGAACGTGACGTTCGTCGCAGATGTAGAAGATTTTTTGAGTATGTGACATGTCATTATGGCAGTGCGACAACTATGTTACACGTTATGTGCAATACCGTGACTATATGCAGGATTGAACACAAATTGACCAGACTCATATGTTTCAGAAGCACAGGGTGCAGATGAAACAGTCTTGGAAGCAGGATATGTGACCAGCATGAATGATGCCACCGTGCAAGGCAAGTGCGAGTTCGAATAAGGACTATAAATTAAGGGGATCCCGCTCTGGTTTTAGTATCAATTGACAACACATAGTTAAGGTTTCCTACAGGCACAAATGGAATATCGAAGTGTATAAATATCGCATGAAGTTGGTAATTGAACCCATACATAAGATTTCATTGGCAGAAGTCAGCATTACTGTTCGGATAAAGAGAAGGATAAATCTGAGTTAAGTGACCCCCGTGCTTTAACAAAGAAAGATGTGCTTTAGATTATCAAAGAGAGATGTGCTATATGAAGGCCAGCAGAGTATAGCATAGTTCCTAGAGAACTCTGGTCTTGTCATTTGCCTAGATTGTGATGGAAATTGAAGGATTCCAGTCCATACGCCTGTCAGCCAAGTATACGCATCATTACCATATACCTTTGCCGAACAGTATCATTTCTTAACTCCGGCAGCCAAGTCTATAGAGGATTTTTTGGGATTATGAAAATAACTATAGGTATGAGAGTCAAGAAGAACTGTACTACCATACTTACTAATACTTACTATAAGGTTTTTAGTACTGAATTTCCTAGACTATTATGTCTTAGTACTATTGAATCTTTACTTCTAGCCTGACTATTTATTGTTTTTGTTGATACCTTTAAGAAAATCGTGTGTTTAGCTTTAGATCTTATCTGTCAGATCCCGTATGAGTAGCACACTACTCATACAAGACAAGTTTATCTACGCCAGTCGATCTAGGCTGGACCTGAGGCAACTAGAACCGGACTCAC
>VATE01000068.1:3037-13070 GCA_008065195.1 Metschnikowia amazonensis
ATAGTATGAATAATTTTGAAAAAGACTGTATTTTGAAAAATTGGTTTGATAATTTTGTCGCATGAATATTTTTGAAAAACATTGTAGTTCTCCAACCCACATTTTCATTGATTATTTTTACCTATTTGAAGTTAGATATTTTATATTCAGATCAATGTTTGTTTAATTTAATACTTGGAAATATACCCAGAATCATTATATTAGATTGCTACAGTCGTTTTCAAAAGTATTCAAACCAGTGCGAATTCCAATATTTCAAATTATTCAAACCAAATACAAGTTTAATTTACGGGATATCATGGAAACCACTCTAGTTCTTCTAATTCGACCGTTGATTAAAAGACTCAAGAATAGTATTTATAAGCGATTGTTCAAATATAGAATTTCTGTCAAATATAAAATTTCTGATTTTTGAACTCTAAAGTGGTGTTGAACATTATGCCATTTGTTTGAAAGATTGTGCTAAGGGTACGAAATCTTGAATTGCTTTGTAAAATTTGGTTTGAATTTTCGCGCTGCTTTGAAGTAAAAACACTGTAATTGAATTGCTGAATATAGCAACACCCGTGCACCACCTGTATCTAAGGCCTCCTGACCTCACGCCAGCTCTTACTCAGCGCTTTACCACCACAGTTTTGACAACAAATTCTGATATATATCATAGAGATTAGATGATATTTTCCGATAGAAAGTGATTTGTGATAGATTATAAAAGTGAACTACTGAACTGATACTGTTGATACCGACTGATACTGATAGTTACAGCCTATTGATACTATACTGCTACGTGATACTGCTACGTGATACTGCTACGTGATACTGCTACGTGATACTGCTACGTGATACTGCTACGTGATACTGCTACGTGATACTGCTACGTGATACTGCTACTATACTGCTACTATACTGCTACTATACTGCTACTATACTGCTACGTTGTGATACTCCTACAGTCTATTGATACTATACTGCTACAGTGTCATACTCTCAGCTGTCACACTCTTTCATCTGATTGTCTCCAATATCATGTTTTTCAAAAGACTCTACTCCAAACCCAAAAATGATACATTCTCCCTAGCAGATGCCTTAGGCCTTCTTTCCCCATCCAGGCATGCCAAATCATCTGCTCCATACAAACCATCGCTACTCCTAAACCTCCAGAAAGGTTCCGTGGCAGAGCAGTTCAAGGAACTCCAACTGGGCTTAGGTCTACAGTACCCCGTGTCGTCGGTGAATCATAAAGAGCTTTTTGACTCTCTCGTGGTGGATTTACAAGCGGTTAACGCTCTCTTGCCTAAAAGTGCTCCGCCAAAGAGCTTGATTGGCCACATCAAGAGCCTTGAGGATGAAGAGGAGCTTTTGGAGCTTCTTCGGCTATCGTACCATGAAAAGAAGCTAACGTTGCAGCTCTTGTCCAAATTCATGTTGAACAAAAACCTCAAGACGCTTTCCAGGCTTCCGTTCGATGTGAGGAACTTGAACCACTCGGAGTTTCGCCAGAATGGCTGGTCCACCAACAACTTCACCGAATTCAAGATTTTGCTCATGAAAAAGTACCATGACTTGAAGTGTCCCTTGAGTATTGTGAGGATGCTCAAGGAAAATTTTGAGCTGGAGTTTCTTCCTCTCATACAGTCGCAGAAACTACTGCCGTTTTACGAGCGCATAGTTTGGAAGTTCTACTTTGACTTTATGGATCGGGCTCAAGTCACCAACATCATCACCAAGTTGGACACTATGAGACACTCGTTTTTGATCTGGGAGGCTTCTGCGCACGACTCTCTTCTCATGAGCCTGGTGATTTCCAAACAACACCACTACAACATGCTACAGAAACTCTTTGTGCAGCTAGCATCATGGAGCCCGGGCCAGGAAGTGTCATCGAACAAAAAAGGCGTGGAGGAACAGGTAAAACTAGATGCAGTTTACTCCAAGTTCCTCTCTTCATTAAAGGCCATTTCTGCCCGGATGAAGCTCTACGAAATCCAGTTGAGCGATGATGTTCATCTGAGCGACGACATTCAGTTGAGCGACGACGTGGCCACTCGAGCATTGGCATACTCGTTAATCCATAAACTAGAGGCGAGTGTGCAGACCCATTACCCGAACTGGAAGAACGACGGTTTTTTAAAGCCTTACATGGACACGCTCCACCATACACGGGCCACGATGATGCAGCAGGGAATACAAGAGGCCAAAGCCGGATCTTTGGTTTCCAACGATATGCGCTACGTGTAATCCAAGGCCAGGCAATTGACTGGAAATGGGGGAAAAACTCACGCACGTAAACACAATTATAGTGTATACATCCATGTACAGTGTTTTTCAAAATTATTCATACCAAATACAAGTTTTAATATACACCATAGCATGGAAACTACTTTAGTTTTTCCGTTTCAACTGATGATTAAAAGACTCCAAGAATATTATATACAAGAAATCGGCCAGATATAAAATATGTAATTACTGGATTCTATTAAAGTTGGCGTGAAACATTATGCCATTGGTTTGAAAAATTTGTCGCACTAGTTTGAATAATTTGAAGAACACTTTAATTTGTTTCTCATTCAAAGCAGCGCGCAGATTTAAACCACACTAGCAAATTAAACAAACCATTGCAAATTTCGCATCCATTCGCACAATCTTTCAACATGGCATAATGGTTCACACCAACTTTTAATAATTCAAAATGAAATCTTAATCGCCTTATATGTACTATATTTGGGATTTCCGAAATCAAGGAACAAGTTTCCTTTTATCCTGTATTCAACCTGTGGTTGGAGAGAATGTTCGAAGTGGTCGCAACCAGTGGACAGAATATCAAATCAATATTTCAAAATCAATCAGTGCGACAGAATATCAACCCATTTCAAAATTATTCAATGCGACAGAATATCAAACCATATCAAAATTAACCAGTGCGACAGAATATCAAACCATTTCAAATTATTCAATCAGTGCGAAATTACAGTATTTTTCAAAATTATTCATACCAAATACGCTTTGATATACACTGTTTTTCAAAATTATTCATACCAATATTTCAAAATTATTCAAACCAAATGGCATAATGATTCACCCAACTTAATTAAAATTAAATATTTCAAATCTTAATCTGGATGATTGCTCATGTAAAATATTCTTGGAGTCTTCCAATCAACGGTCGAAACGGGCAAAACTAAAGTAGTTTCCATGTTATGGTGTATATTAAAACTTGTATTTGGTATGAATATTTTTGTCGCACTGGTATGAATAATTTTGTTGCATTGGTATGAATAATTTTGAAAAATACTGTACAGCATAACTTGAAAATTACTTTAGTTTTGTCCGTTTCGACCAATGATTGGAAGACTCCAAGAAAAGAATGTAATAGCAATCAGCAAGATATAAAATGTCTGATTATTGAAAACAAAGTTGGTGTGAAACATGCCATTTGTTATGAATTATTCTGTCGCACTGGTATGAATAATTTTGGATTATTGGTATGAATAATTTTGTCGCACTAGTATGAATAATTATGAAAAAGCCTGTATCAAACCATTTCAAAATTATTCAATCAGTTCGAAATTATCCCATTTCAAAATTATTCAATCAGTGCGAAATTATCAAACCATTTCAAAATTATTCCCCAGTGCGAAATTATTCAAACCAAATACAAGTTTTAATTTATAGGAGAACATGGAAACCACTCTAGTTTTTCCATTTTGACCGTTGATTAGAAGACTCAAGTACAGTATGTATTCGATTTTCCAGATATTAATTCCAAATATTGAACTCTATAAAAGTGGTGTGAAATATTATGCCATTGCTTTGAAAGATTATGCAAAGGGTACGAAATATTGAAATATTGATTTGAATATTGCACTGGTTGAATAATTTCACACCTTCGCACAATTTATCAAACCAAATGACATAATGTTTCACACCACTTTAATAAAATTTAATATTTCGAATTTAATCTAGAAGATTGCCAAAATAGTACTACATTGAAAAGTCTTCCAATCAGAGTCGAATTGACGGAAATAACTGTTTCATATTTTCCTATACAACAACTTTGTTGGTTTGAAGAATGTGCGAATGGGTGCGAATAATTATGGTTGGAACTATTCTGTTTTCTTGGTTCGATTCGTTTTCGCGCTGCTTTGAATACCTTAAAGCACTACATCCAAGCTGATAGAACACTGAAAATTGAGACGCGCCAGACACCCACCCATCACTCCATCTACACTGAATTACAATGAAGGTTATAAGTGATACTCAGATTTCCTCCCACCTCCTCAAGTCCCTCTCCGGAAAAGCACTTATGGATGTATACATCCCACTCCTTGTGTGTGGGCTTCAAACCTACGAGGCAGATCCCGAAGGCCTCCCCGAGAGGATCGTAAGGGCGTCCGCCACACCAGGATCGGACTCTACTCATTTGTTTATGCCGTGTATTCTTGCCAACAATATTGGTGTAAAGGTGATTAGCGGCGGGCCCACAAACCTGAGGAAAAACTTGGGGTTCCAGGGTAGTATATCAGTTTTGGATGACTATTCGGGCGAGCTAGAGGCAGTATTAAACGCCAAGACCATCACGGCATTTCGGACGGCTTTGGCCAGCTGCATAGGGATGGTCAGAGTATTTCCCCCGGATATTTCTGGAGAAGCTAGTAAAACCGAGGAAACTAGTGAATCTACATCTACTAAAGAAAAACATTTGCTGGTGTTCGGGGCGGGGCCTCAGAGTTTCTGGCACGTGATCCTTGCTGCAAAACTTTACAAGCTCAATAAAGTCACCGTCATTAGCCGCAATGTGAAGTCGGCAGAAAATTTGGCACAAGACCTTCGCTTGCATATCGAGGCTCCAGTGGTGGCCTTGGCTCTGGAAGATCATCGTGTCCAGCAAAGTGTGCATACAAGCTCCATTATCTTTGGATGCACTCCCTCCACTGACGGCATCATCCGTGATGAGTACATCAAGCGGGACGGTCAGCGCAAATACGCGTCGTTGATTGGTTCGTATAAGCCCAACATGTTTGAATTGAGTCTCAACTTCATTAAGGCGCAATATTCTGACGGCACCAAAATCCTCGTTGATTCCAAGGCTCATTGTCTTGCGGAAGCGGGTGAGTTGATTCAAGCCGGCATTCCGAGCGACCAGTTGGTGGAGTTATCTGATTTGGACTCTTTGGACTTGGCCGATGCCACCACGGAATCGGGCCTTGTGTTGCTGAAAATAGTGGGGTTGCTGGTGATGGATATTGTCATAGCCAAGCATCTTAGCCGAGAAATCCCGGGCACTGATACAGATTTTGACTAATTTCTGGGGCGATTGGAATAGGATACTTTTGAAATTATTCATACCAGTGCGACAAAACATTGAAACCTTAGAATTATTCTCAAAAAGTTTCGTACCACTTCGCACAATCTTTCAAACCAAATGACGAGATGTGTGACACCAACTGTTTTGGAATCAATATTGTGAAATCTTAATTTAGAGGATTGCCTCATATATACATCTAGGAGTTAAGGGTCAAAGGGTGAAAACTGAACTAGTTGCTATTTTGTATATGCAATCTTGTATTTGATTTGAATACTTTTGAAATATAGTATGAATAATTTTGAAATATAGTATGAATAATTTTGAAATATAGTATGAATAATTTTGAAATATAGTATGAATAATTTTGAAATATAGTATGAATAATTTTGAAATATAGTATGAGTAATTTTGAAATATAGTATGAATAATTTTGAAATATAGTATGAATAATTTTGAAATATAGTATGAATAATTTTGAAATATAGTATGAATAATTTTGAAATATAGTATGAATAATTTTGTCGCACTAGTTTGAATAAGTTTGAAAAACAGTGTATTACAGTATTTCTCAAAATTATTCATACCAGTGCGACAAAATTATTCATACCAATATTACAAAATTATTCAAACCAAATATAAGTTTTGATACATAGCATGTCATGGAAACTACTTAGTTTTGTCCGTTTCGAATGCTGATTGGAACCCAAGAATAGAATGTAATAGCTATCAGCAAGATAAAAAATATTTGATTACTGGAAACTATTCAAAGTTGGTGTGAAACATTATGCCATTTGGTATGAATAATTTTGAAGTATTGGTATGAATAATTTTGAAGTATTGGTATGAATAATTTGTCGCACTGGTATGAATAATTTTGTCGCACTAGTATGAATAATTTTGAAAAAGACTGTACCAGTGCGACAAAATATTCATACCAATTTCAAAATTATTACCAGTGCGGCAAAATCTTCAAACCAAATGACGAAATGTTTCACACCAACTTTTAATATTTTACAGTAATCAGATATTTTATATCTTTCTAATTGCTATTACATTCTATTCTTGGAGTTTTCCAATCAACAGCCAAACGGACAAAACTAAAGTAGTTTTCATGTTATGCTGGATATTAAAACTTGTATTTGGTTTATATGAAATATTGGTTCAATAATTTTGTCGCACTGGTACAGTGTTTTTAAAAATTGTTCATGTCAATGTTACAAAATTATTATCAGTGCGACAAATTATTCATACCAATTTCAAAATTATTAGCAGTGCGACAAATTATTCATACCAATTTCAAAATTATTACCAGTGCGACAAATTATTCAAACCAAATAAAAAATGTTTCACACCAATTTTTAATATATTCAGTAATCAGAAAATTTGTATTTGGACGATTGCTTATATAAACGCTTCTTGGAATCTTCCAATGAACGTCGCGGACATAACTAAAGTAGTTTTTATCTTATGCTGTATATTAAAACTTGTATTTGGTTAATTATTCAAACCTTCATACCAATTCTCAAAAAGTTTCGTACCACTTCGCACAATCTTTCAAACCAAATGACGAGATGTGTCACACCAACTTTTATAGAATTCAAGATTCTGAAATCTTAATTTAGAGGATTGCCTCATATATATTTAGGGGTCTTCCAATCAAGCGTCAAAAGGGCCAAAACTGATTTAGTTATTTTATAAGAACTTGTATTGAATAATTCTATCACACTAGTTTGAATATTTTTGAAAAACACTGTATTGGTTCAATGATTTTGTCGCACTGGTAGTAATTTCGTCGCACTGGTACGAACATTTTGAAAAACACTGTATGGCAGAGTCTGGATTCTGTTCTGCTGAGTCTGTTACCTGCTTCGTGGAGTATGTTAGATGGTTCACGTGACTACCATCGCGTGAACTATGATAGTACTCGTGATTATATCACGTGCACCATAATAGTAGTGATCTCTTTCCTTTCAATTGTCAAAGACTATGGCAGCTGCGAACTGTGATATCAAAGATTCTGCCAGAACGCAACATGCAGGAGCCCCGCGTCCAGCGCGCCGTACCGAATTCTTATCTCTACACCGAGCCTCTTAGAACACTTCCAGTACTACACCAACACCATGAATTTCGGAAACTCACGGATATTCCCCCAGCAAAAACGATGCCTGTTTACTTTTATCATGGCTCTTTTCCTCTGCAATCTTGTGCACGTGTTAGCACTTTCCATTCCCCAGGTTCCGTTTTCCTTACAGGAAGTCCCCAAGAAGCAGAATATTATCTTCATGGTGACGGACGGAATGGGCCCGGCGTCTCTCTCGTTGGCTCGTTCTTTCCGGCAGTTTCGTGATAACCTTGACATTGACGACACGCTTACCTTGGACAAGTACCTCATTGGCAGTTCTAGAACCCGATCCAACGATAGTTTGGTGACGGATTCTGCCGCTGGCGCCACCGCATTCAGCTGTGCTCTCAAGTCTTACAATGGAGCCATTGGTGTTTCTCCAGATAAAGTGCCATGTGGTACTATTTTAGAGGCGTTGAAGTTACGGGGTTATCTCACGGGGCTTGTGGTGACCACCAGAATCACCGATGCCACTCCAGCGGCATTCAGCTCCCATGCCGATTACCGGTTCCAAGAAGATTTGATTGCAGAGCACCAGTTGGGCGAGTATCCCTTGGGGCAGATGGTGGACTTGATTCTCGGCGGTGGAAGGTGTCATTTTCTCCCCAATACTGTGGCTGGTGGATGCAGGGCTGACCGCCGGAACTTGATCAAGGAAGCTCAGCAAAATGGATACCAGTATGTGGGCAACCGGGAGGATTTCGATGCCTTGGATGGTGGCGACAATGTGAAGCTTCCCTTGCTTGGGCTCTTGGCTCCAACGGATATTCCTTATGATATAGACAGGAACCCAGATGAGCACCCATCTTTGGCGGAGCAAACGAGAACTGCGTTGCGGTCCTTGAGCAAGGCGTCGGCAGATTCCGAAAACGGCTTCTTTTTGCTAGTGGAAGGGTCCAGAATTGATCATGCTGGCCACCAGAACGATCCTGCAGCTCAGGTCCGAGAAGTATTGGCTTTTGATGCAGCTTTCCAAGAAGTGGTGGACTTTATTGACTCCACCGATGTGGAAACGCTTGTGATTTCCACTTCGGACCACGAAACCGGCGGCTTGGTCACGGCTAGACAAGTGAGCCCCACATACCCCGATTACTTGTGGTACCCGGGTGTGTTGCTCAACAGCAGTCATTCTGGAGAATTTGTGACCAGGAAGATTATCAGCCAAAAGGCTCTTAGCCATGAGCTGTTTTTGAAGTATGTTCAGGAGATTTTCGAGGATGATATGGGTATCTTTGACCATACGCTCGAGGACGCGGAGAATGTTGTGAGACTTTCAGGCAGCGCTGCAGACTTGCTCGATTACCTCAACAATATGATCTCGGTGAGATCGCAAACGGGCTGGTCAACACATGGACATTCTGCCGTAGATGTGAACATCTATGCGTACTCGAACTCCAAGAGAATTGACCAAGAGTTGTATCAAAGAGACCCGTACACCGGGCTTTTAGGAAACCATGAGAACATTGAGATTGGCGCGTTTATGGAGAAAATCATGGATGTGGATTTGGATGCGGTAACGGAAATGCTCAAAGATACGCAACACTCGCCTGGTTTAGTCATGAATTTCAACTTCCTTGACCACCACTCGATGATGGTACCACAAGAAGAATAGAGAACCAGCCTTGGAGTTTTAAGACGATGGCGATTTGTCCATTGTTGATCTGGGGATTAGAATAATAGATTAGAGAGATCATTGAAATGTCAGGTAGAGAGAGGAGTGAGGAACATTTTCATGATCTTGACTAGACAAGACTTAATACATTGAATATCTTTGGTCGTTCACTGCCACTAGTTTGTAAAAGCAAGCGAGTCAACTAAAGCTGGGTAATTTGGGTACACTAGCACTTGACTCATGAGTATTTTCAATATTATTCATAGCAGTGCGACAAAATTACAGTACAAATTACAGTACAAAATCACAGTACAAATTACAGTACAAAATTACAGTACAAATTACAGTACAAAATCACAGTACAAAATTACTAAATTACAGTACTAAATTACAGTACTAAATTACAATATTTTTCAAAATATTCAAACTAGTGCGACAAAATTATTCAAACCAATATTTCAAGACTATTCATTCAAGTTTAAAATTCAGCATAACATGGAAACTACTTTTCTTTTCTCCATTTCACCCTATTTCAGAAGACCCTTAAATAAATATGAGGTAATGTTCAGATTTTGGATTTCAGAATATTGAATTCTATTCAGAGTTGGTGTGAAACATGCAATTTGATTTGAAAGATTATGCGAACTGGTATGAAACATTTTGAATACAGTATTTTTCAAAATTATTCATACAGTCTTTTTCAAAATTATTCATACCAATATTTCAAAATGTTTCATACCAGTGCGACAAAATTTTTCATACCAATATTTCAAAATTATTCATACCAATATCACAAAATTATTCATACCAATATTACAAAATTATTCATACCAAGTACAAGTTTTATTATACAGCATAACATGGAAACTACTCTAGTTTTGTCCGTTTCGATCACCGATTAAGAGATTCCAAGAATAGCATATAAGAGTAATCTTCCAGATATAAAATTTCTGATTATTAATTCTATTAAAAGTTGGTGTGAAACATTATGCCA
>VATE01000068.1:19930-59132 GCA_008065195.1 Metschnikowia amazonensis
TATTCAAACCAGTAAAATATTCAAACCAATAAAATATTCAAACCAGTAAAATATTCAAACCAATAAAATATTCATAGCAAACGCAAGTTTTTATATATAGGATAACAACGAAACTAGTTTAGTTCTGTCCATTTGACTAAATTGGAAGACTCCAAATAGTGCATATAAGGCAATTCTCCAGATTAAATTTCAGAATATTAAATTCTAATAAAAGTTGATTATGCCATTTGTTTGAAGGATTGTGTGAAGTGGTACGAAAATTTAGAATATTGGTTTGAATAATTTGTCGCACTGGTGAATAATTTTGGCGCTGCTTTGAATACTTTTGAAAAACACTCACTTGTATGGTTCCCCATATCACTAGGCAATTATAGCCTGGACTACTGGATCCAACTTACGATATTCCAATCTCCATACTCCTCAGTTTATAGAAAATAACCGTATTCTCAATATACTATTCCCAGAATTAGGTGACAAGCTTAAACCGGGCGTGTCTATAGTGTTTTTCAAAGTATTCAAAGCGCGCCAAAAGATTACCACACTAACAATTAAACCAACCAATAATTCAAAGTTTACCACTTCTCTATAACCAAATGGCATAATGTTCAAACCAACACTATTACAATTGAACATTTTGAAATATTTAGATGAACGACTGCAGATTATGTAATCATTGGATTCTTCCAATCAACGGTCCAGACAAAACTGAACCGGTATCTTGTTATGCTGTATACAACTTGTTAGTAGTGTTATTTTATAATTTGCTGTGGTACAGTCTTTTTCAAAATTATTCATACCAGTGCGACAAAAATATTCAAACCAATTTCAAATTATTCAAACCAATTTCAAATTATTCAAACCAATTTCAAATTATTCAAACCAATTTCAAATTATTCAAACCAATTTCAAATTATTCAAACTAATTTCAAATTATTCAAACTAGTACGACAAAATTATTGAAATACAAGTTTGAATTTACAGAAAAACATGGAAACTATTTTAGTTTGGTCTGTTTTGACCATTGATTAGAAGACTCTACATATAAGCAATTGTTCAAATATAAAATTTCTGATTACTGAATTCTATTAAAGTTGGTGTGAAACATTACGCCATTTGGTTTGAGAGATTGTGCGAAGTGTACGAAACCTTTGAAATATTGCTATGATATTTTTGTCGCACTGGTATAATTTTGTAAAACACTGTATATAGCATTTGAAGTTATCAAAGATTTACTAGTATACTACTCTAGACTCTTCTGTCTTTGGACTTTTTACTCTAAGACTCTTCAGTATTTGGACATTTTACTCTTAGACTCTTCAGTCTTTGGACATTTTACTCTTAGACTCTTTACTCTTAGACTCTTCAGTCTTTGGACATTTTACTCTTAGACTCTTTACTCTTAGACTCTTTACTCTTAGACTCTTTACTCTTAGACTCTTTACTCTTAGACTCTTTACTCTTAGACTCTTTACTCTTAGACTCTTTACTCTTAGACTCTTCACTCTTAGACTCTTTACTCTTAGACCCTACACTTACCAGGTTTCTAATCTATTAAACTAGCGCGGCAAAATTATACAGTCTCTTTCAAAATTATTCATACCAGTGCGACAAAATTATTCACACCAAATGGCATAATGTTTCACACCAACTTTTAATAGTTTTCAGTAATCAGAAAATTTATTTTCGGACGATTGCTTACATGCAATCTTCTTGGAGTCTTCCAATCAACGGTCGAAACGAACAAAACTAAAGTAGTTTCCATGTTATGAACTTATATTTGGTTTGAATAATTTTAAAATATTGGTATGAATAATATGAAATACTGGTATGAATAATTTTGAAATACTAGTATGAATAATTTTGTCGCATTGGTATGAATATTTTTGAAAAATACTGTACAAACCAATTCAAAAGTTCATGCCCTTTCGCGCAGTCTTTCAAACCAAATGCATAATGTGACCAAATGGCATAATGTGACCAAATGGCATAATCTTCAGACCAAATGGCATTCAGACCAAATGGCATTCAGACCAAATGGCATTCAGACCAAATGGCATTCAGACCAAATGGCATAACATTCAAACCAACATTATTACAATTAAATATTCTGAAATATTTATCTGGACCATTGCAGATTATGTATCATTTGTAGTCTTCTAACCTACGATAACTAAACTGTTCTTGTACAACAACTTGGTGTACTTTGAATTCTTGGTTAATTTGCTGTTTGAAGGTTTTCGCGCTGGAGTGAACTATTCTTGTAACATTTGCGCGCTAGTATTAATAGTTACTATTATGAGTCTTCGAGTATTCTAGTACTAGTAGCTGAACTATTACTAAGACTTCAACAATGATTGAGATAGAATCTTTGTGTGGTGTAAATCTGGCAATTGAAATTAGTAATGAATAGTAAATATGTATAGATTGAGGTGAAGAAGGAGTCAACAAGTCAAGGAGTCAACAAGTCAAGGAGTCAACAAGTCAAGGAGTCAACAAGTTAACGAGTCAACAACTTAACGAGTCAAATAAAGGAGTTAACGAGTCAAATACAAGAGTCAACAAGTTAACGAGTCAAATCAACGAGTCAACGAGTCACCAAAGAAGTCACACTCAACCTCACTTGTTCATCTTGCATCATCTCAACTTTACATCCCTTCACACCACCAGAGTAAGAGATGTCGATATCTACACTCTTCCAAAACCAGTGTAATTATCCATTGGTAAATTGGAAATATATTTTTGAAAATTATTTTTAAAATTATTTTTGAAAATTATTTCTAAAATTATTTTTAAATTTATTTTTGAATTTATTTTTGAATTTATTTTTAAATTTATTTTTAAATTTATCTTCGAAATTCATTTTTAAATTTTGTTTAGTAAATGCTCCATTGGTCTGTGATTTCTTGGTCCATGGGTCCTCAGAATTAAAGCTGCGTGGGCCAGACGCCGCTGTTTCAAGTTCAAATGTTGACCGCGTATGCGCTTAAACTGGGAAGGTCGTGCACATAGAAGCCGATGTCTATGCACTTACGAGCCGAAGGTGTGCAGTTAAGCGAAGGTGTGCATACATGTTGTGATTGTCATGCACTTGTGTTGGTGGTTATGCATCGACCCTGGCCATTGCTGCAGTGGGTTCGTCTAGCAAGTCGTGCGCTACTCATAACGGGTGTAGTGATTAAATTCAAACGTTGATGCAATGTATGTCCTCTTTTCTATAATCTCCTCTCCTCTATATCTCCTCTCTCTATATCTCCTCTCCTCTATATCTCCTCTCCTCTATATCTCCTCTCCTCTATATCTCCTTTCCTCTATATCTCCTCTCCTCTAGATCTCCTCTCCTCTCATTCTTTCCTCTTTCCGTCTCTATATCTCCTCTCCCTATTCTATACTTGTCTCCTGGAGCTTCTTCACAACATCAAAATTATACATCTTCTTCGAAGACCCCTTCACCTCTCGTGGACTTCGAAGTGCCTCCTGCTTGCACTCCAAAATGGCTAACTTGAGATTCTCAACCGACTCACGTGATATCTGGAAATGAAACGCAATGCGCTTACCCATCAACTTCACCTTGTGCTTCTGGCCAAAAGAAACAAGCGACTCATCGCTCATGTGGTTGCGCTTCATGTCCAAAAATACAAAGTTGGTGTCTGCTGGCGACTCAAGGGCAATGTCGTGGCTGGCACAGAACCTGGCCACATCCTTGGCATAGTCGTGACTCTGCTTGATTAATGCCACGTTGTTCTGAATGGCCATTTGAGCCATGTAGGTCATGAGACCCACCTGGCGGATTCCTCCACCGCACTGTTTCTTAAAGTGGTTGGCAGTGTTGATAAAGTCCTGGCTTCCCACCAAAATCGAGCCCATAGGCGCCCCCACAGATTTGGAGAGACATATGGATACCAGATCAAAGTACAGACAGTACTCCTTGATGGAAATTCCCGTTTCCACCAGCGCATTGTAGAGTCGTGCACCGTCCAAATGGAGCCGGATGTTATTTTCCCGCGCGAACTGGGAGATCTGCCTGATTTCCTCGATAGGCATGATGATACCATGCAATGTGTTTTCAAGACTGATCACCTTGGTGGGAGCGCCGTGGATATCACCGTCACAGGGCGTATAATTGTCTTCCACGTCCAGAAGCGTTAGGTAGTCTCCGTTTTCGGGTGTCACGGGATGCACCATGGCCTGAGACAAAGCTGCCAAGCCACCTGCTTCGTGTAAAAACACATGAGCCCGGTGGTCACATAAAATGGAGTAGGGCGGCTGAAGAAGGTTTGCCCTCAAGCCAATCTGGTTGGAGAGCGTGCCTGAAGCACAGAAAAGGGCGGCTTCCTTGCCACAGATTTCCGTCATCATCTTCTCGAGCTCCAAGGTTTTGTGGTCTTCTTTATAGACCGAGTCTCCGAGTGTTAGTGTTCCATCTTGCAAGCCAGAGATGAGTGCCTGGTTCATGGCTTGCGTAGGGACGGTGAAGGTATCGCTCCGGAAGTCGTTATGAGTGGGGAAGGCATCGGGGCTGATATCGGGGAGAGCGTCGAGGGTCATTTTGCTGGTAATATAGGGGGCGCTTGATGACGTTGTAGATAGGCGGTTGAATCGGCGCGGACTATGTTAAAAAACGCAGTTGAAATAAGTTGAAATAAGCAGTTGAAATAGGTCGAAATAAGCAGTTGAAATAGGCGACGTGTGGGAGAAAAAGAGAAGAAGGTCGCTTAAGTATTATGTATGACTAATGGATTTGCCGCATGGTGCGTTGCCGCGCCTGCACGAACGAGATAGTTCGTCAAAGTGCCTTTCAGTACCGCAGTCGTTTGCTCTGCGGCAGCGGCGGGGCTCGTAACCGAAGGCCACGAGTTGCCTCGGGATTTTTTGTTTTGCGAGTAAATGTGGATGGGTTAAGGCGTGCGGAGCTGAGCTGTTGTGTACAGGTCTTACAAACGACTAGACTAGCGTCAGCAGATCCATTCCATGCGCGCCATATACCGGTCATGCCTTACTCTGTAGTTACTAGTCTGTACAAGTTATTCTGTAATAAAGTGTGTTTAAAATTATTTAAACCAGTGCTACATTATTCAACTAGTGCGAGAAAATTATACACCAGATGAAAAATTTTCACACCAACTTTCAATAGAATAATCAGAAATGTATATTTGGAAGATTGCTTAATCTTCTTGGAGTCTTCCAATCAACGGTCAAAAGGACAAAACTAAAGTGTTCCATGTTATTCTTTAAATCAAAACTTTGGTTTGAATAATTTGAAATATTGGTATGAATACTTGAAATATTGGTATGAATACTTGAAATATTGGTATGAATATTTGAAGTATTGGTATGAATAATTTGAAATATTGGTATGAATAATTTGAAATATTGGTATGAATAATTTGAAATATTGGTATGAATACTTGAAATATTGGTATGAATAATTTGAAATATTGGTAGGAATAATTTTGTAAAATACTGTACCAGTGCGACAATTATTAATACCCGCGCGTAAAATTATTCACCAACATTTCAAAAGTATTCAAACCAAATGGAAAATGTTTTCTACCAACTTTTAATAGAATTCAATAATCAGAAAATTTATTTGGACAGTTGCTTATATACACTATTCTAGCAGTATTCCAATCAACGGTCGAAACGGGCAAAACTAAACTAGGTTCCATGTTATGCTGAATATTAAAAGTTGTATTTGGTATGAATATTTTTATCGCACTGGTACAGTCTTTTTCAAAATTATTCATACCATTACAAAATTATTCATACCATTACAAAAATATTCATACCATTACAAAATTATTCATACAACGTACAAGTTTTAATATACAGCATAACATGGAAACGAATTTAGTTTTGTCCGTTTAGCCGTTAATTGGAAGACTCTAGGAATGGTGTACAAGAGCAATTGTCCAAATATAAATTTTCTGATTATTGAATTCTATTAAAAGTTGGTAGGAAACATTTTCCATTTGGTATGAATAATTTTGTCGCACTAGTATGAATAATTTTGAAATATTGGTATGAAACATTTTGTCGCACTGGTATGAAACATTTTGAAATATTGGTATGAATAATTTTGTCGCACTGGTATGAATAATTTTGAAAAAGACTGTATGAATTATTGTCGCACTGGTTTGAATGATTTTGAAAAATACTGTACTTCAAAATTATTCATACCAGTGCGACAAATTATTCATACCAAATGGCATAATGTTTCACACCAACTTTTAATTGTTTTCAGTAATCAGATATTTTATATCTTACTGATTGCTATTACATTCTACTCTTGGAGTCTTCCAATCAACGGTCAAACGAAAAAAACTAAAGTAGTTTCCATGTTATGCTGTACAGTCTTTTTCAAAATTATTCATACCAGTGCGACAAAATTATTCATACCAATTCTGAAAAAGTTTCATACCACTTCGCACAATTTTTCAAACCAAATGACGAGATGTGCTACACCAACTTTTTTAGAATTCAATATTCTGAAAACTTAATCTAGAGGATAGCTTCATAGTTCTTCATTTGAGAGTCTTCCAATCAAGGGTCAAAAGGGCCAAAACTGATTTAGTTTCCATGTTGTTGTATATAAAAACTTGTATTTGGTTTGAATAATTTTGGGCACTGGTCTGAATAATTTTGCGCACTGGTCTGAATAATTTCGAAATATTAGTATGAATAATTTTTGGCACTGGTATGAATAATTTTGAAAAATACTGTATATTAAAACTTGTATTTGGTATGAATAATTTTGTAATGGTATGAATAATTTTGTAATATTGGTATGAATAATTTTTGGCACGGGTATGAATAATTTTGAAAAATACTGTATATTAAAACTTGTATTTGGTATGAATAATTTAGTCGCACTGGTATGAATAACTTTGTCGCATTGGTATGAATAACTTTGAAAAGTACTGTACCCACATTTCAAAAATATTCAAAGCAATATTTCAAATTATTCAACCTAGTGCGGCAAAATTCTTAAAACCAAATGGAAAATGTTTTACACCAACATTTAATAGATTTCAGTAATTAGATATTTTATATCTGGCGATTGCTCGTAAATACTATCTTTGGAGCCTTCCAATCAACTGTCGAAACTGGCAAAACTAAACTAGTCTCCATGTTATCCTTTAAATTAATACTTGTATTTGGTTTGAATAATTTTGAAAAACACCTTACCAGTGTGACCAAATTATTCATACCAGCGCGCGAAAATATTCAAACCAAGACTTCAAAATTATTCAAACCAATACAGTATTTTCAACATTATTCATACGAATACAGTATTTTCAACATTATTCATACCAATACAGTATTTTCAATATTATTCAAACCAATACAGTTTCTTCAATATTATTCAAACCAATACAGTTTTTTCAATATTATTCAAACCAATACTGTTTTTTCAATATTATTCATACCAATATTACAAAATTATTCATACCAAATAAAAGTTTAATATACAGCATAACATGGAAACTACTTTAGTTTTGTGCATTTGGCCATTGAATGGAAGACTCCAAGAATAGAATGTTATAGAAATCAGCAAGATATGAAATATCTGATTACTAGAAACTATTAAAATTTGGGTTGAATCATTTCGTCATTTGGTTTGAATAATTTGTCGCACTAGTTTGAATATTTTCGAAAATTCGGATGAATAATATTGTCGCACTAGTTGTTAGATTCTTTAGTAACGTCTTTTACCTATCACGTGTGTTTTCGTTGATGGATTCCCAATAAGTGGGAATCTAGGTAATTATATAGTCCAAGGGCGAACCAGCCATAATGCTGGCTGCTTGTTATGATGCTGGCTGCTTGCTATGATGCTGGCTGTAGTGAGCCATATCTGGTCGAGGCGACTGTGTATAAGGAGATCACGTGTTCTGGTCGTATTAGACAGGGTCTACCGTGATTCCTCCACTAATCGTACAGCGTAGCTATAATTTGGACCATTGGGTAGTGTAATACCCAAGGTGGATCTGACACTAGTTTGAATAATTTTGAAAATGACTGTGTTTCAAAATTATTCATACCAATAATTAGTCAACCAAATACAAGTTTTAATTTACAGGATAACATGGAACCACCTTATTTTTGTCCTTTTGACCGTCTTTTTGACCGTGATTGGAAGACTCCAAAAGAGTATAAGCAATCGTGCAAATAAAGTTTCTGATAAATTTTTGAAGAAAGTTGACATCATGTCATTTGGTTTGAAAATTGCGAAGTGGTCAGAATGTGAAGATGAATACAGTATTTTTCAAAATTATTCATACTAGTGCGACGAAATATTCATACTATTGCGACAAAATTATTCATACCAATATTTCAAAACTATTCATACCAATATTTCAAAATTATTCAAACCAAATACAAGTTCCTATACACAAGATACCATGGAAACTAATTTAGTTTTGTCTTTTGAAGCATGATTGTAAGACTCCAAGATTATTATGAATGAGCAATCGTCCAGATATAAATTTTTTGTTTACTGAATTCTATTAAAAGTTGGTGTGAAACATTATGCTATTTGGTATGAAAAATTGTCGCACTGGTATGAAAAATTTTGAAATATTGGTATGAATAATTTTGCGCGCTGGTATGAATAATTTTGAAAAGCAGTGTATTAGGATGAATAATTTTCTCGCACTGGTACAGTATTTTTCCAAATTATTCAAAATTATTCAAACCAAATACAAGTTTTAATATGCAGAAAAACATGGAAACTACTTTAGTTTTCTCGTTTCAACCGTTGATTGGAAGACTCCAGGTAGTTTATATAAGCAATAGTCCAGATATAAAATATCAATTACTCAAATCTATTAAAAGTTGGTATGAATCATTATGCCATTTGGGAAAGTGTTTTTCAAAATTATCCAGTGCGACAAAACTATTCATAGCAATATTTCAAAATTATTCAAACCATGTTTCACACCAACTTTTAATAGAATTCAATATTGTAAAATCTAAAATCTGAAGATTGCCTCATATATACATTTATGGGCACTTTCCATGTTATGGTGTATATTAAAATTTGTATTTGGTTTGAGTAATTTTGAAATATTCAAACTACAAAATTATTGAAATACAAGTTCTAATTTACAGGAAAACATGGAAACTATTTTAGTTTTTTGCGTTTTGACCATAGATTGGAAGACTCTATATAAGCAATTGTTCAAATATAAACTTGCTGATTAGTGAATTCTATTATACTTGGTGTGAAACATTATGCCATTTGGTTTGAAAGATTGTGCGAAGTGGTATGAACATTTTGAAATTGGTATGAATAATTGTCGCACTGGTATAATTTTGTAAAATACTGTATGAACATCTTGAGATTGGTATGAATAATTGTCGCACTGGTATAATTTTGTAAAATACTGTACTTATTCTCTACGACTCTCTTCTTACTGGTTTTCTATTTACTCTCTAGTTTTCTACTCTTTCTACTTCTCCTCATTCCTTTTCTAGTTCTCTTGTTCACTGCTTCCCCTTACTCCTCTCCCCCTTACTCCCCCTTGGTCTTTTCCCTCAGTTGCAAAAGGTAGAAACTCTGGAGTAAACCCGGAAGTAGGTGAATAGTTACTCTTCCCC
Organism: Metschnikowia amazonensis; assembly: GCA_008065195.1. Classification (NCBI taxonomy): domain Eukaryota; kingdom Fungi; phylum Ascomycota; class Pichiomycetes; order Serinales; family Metschnikowiaceae; genus Metschnikowia; species Metschnikowia amazonensis. The sequence continues at coordinate 29,531 of VATE01000068.1, forward strand.
ACATCCCTCCATATAGGACTTCCACTTGACACCAGTTGGCTGTGGCCTAGTTTAATGCTAGACGGCTTGTTCAGCCAGATGCTGTTGTGAGACGATGAAAGCATCAAGTTGCTGAAAAGACCGGATTCCACCACGTTGCCGTTTGGTGTAAGAGACACGTTGCCGTTTGGTGTAAGAGACACGTTGCCGTTTGGTGGAAGAGACACGTTGCCGTTTGGTGGAAGAGACACGTTGCCATTTGGTGGAAGAGACACGTTGCCGTTTGGTGGAAAAGACACGTTGCCGTTTGGTGGAAGAGACACGTTGCCGTTTGGCGGAAGAGGTACATTGATCGGGTCCACGTTGAGAGGTGGCAGAAGTGAAAGCCCAGAGTATGGGCTGCGCAGATCCATGTAGCTGGCCTGCACATTGGGGCCCCACACGGAGGTCTGGATGTTGTTCTGAACGGGAATGGCGCCCGAGTACAGTGTGGCCGGCTCGCTGACTGGAGAGGCGAGGTACGGGTCGGAGTATATGCTCCTGGCACAGGAGAAGGTGTCTGTTCCTGTGTACATGTGCGATGGAATGGGTGCCGCGTACTCCACGTACAGACCCATACATCCTCGTCCATATAAGCCTGGGTCTTCCAAACGGGCGGGGGTACCAGGAAACCTTGCCAGATAGGGATCATGATCAAATTCTTGGTTACGAGCACGGATGGCTGAATCATTTTGAATTTGGTTTGAATCTGCTAAGAGTTCTGGTGAACTGATAGAGTTTTGGATATTCATGTGATGCATGTTGACGGAATTTGACATGGACTGTTGCAAGTTGATTTGTTGCAAGTTGATTTGTTGTGAGTTAATTTGTTGTGAGTTAATTTGTTGCGAGTTGATTTGTTGCAAATTCATTTGTTGCGAATTCATTTGTTGCAAGTTCATTTGTTGCATCTTCATCTCTTGCATCTTCATCTCTTGCATCTTCATCTCTTGCATCTTCATCTCTTGCATCTTCATCTCTTGCATCTTCATCTCTTGCATTTTCATCTCTTGCATTTTCATCTCTTGCATTTTCATCTCTTGCATGTTCATCTCTTGCATGTCCATCGACTTTTTCATGCTCATAGATTCCTCACTAAGTGCATCCATTGCAGAATGTTGATCATCATTTCCAAACTTGTAAGCACTCTGTAAATCACTGTCAGATACAAAGTCAGGCAGAGGCAGACTTTTCTTGGCTTCAACTAAACCATTGGAGTACCCAAATTCAACACTGGCATTATATTCTGATAGCGCGCGCGGCATATAAGATGGATCGCTTGCACATTTCACCGCTTGTAAGCTATTGAGTGCGGCGGTGTAGTTCAGCAAATGGGCCAGGAAACAGCGATTCCATGAATCCTCTTGTGTGAGTAAGGTATGGAGGTCTTGGTTAAATTGCTGGGCCCAGTCGGGTTGGAGCTCGAGAATTTGCGATGCCACCTGCGCTCCTAAACCAGTCAACTGTCCGTCAGCTGCCCACACTTCTGATGATGAGAGAGATTCAGCAGAGCCGCTAGCTTCGGGAGTGTCGGAGGTATTGGGCGATGAAGCCTTCACAAAATGGTTGACGAGAGGCTGGAGCTTGGAGAGAAGCTTCTCGGTGTCGGCCTTTTCGCGAACAGCAGCTGAGATGAGGAGGTCTAGGTCGGAGATTTGTCCCTTCAACAGTGCTAGCTCGCCATGGCCTGCCGTAAGCGCCTGCTGGATACGGCTCCGTTCCGAAACCGCCACGTGGCGCAAATGCTGCGCTTTTTCCTTGGACTTGGTGAGTTTCACTTGCAACTCGGAGATTTTGCGGGCGTGGATGTTTCTCCTCAACTCGTAGTTCCTCAAAACCTTGGAGAGTTTGAGTTTTCGGAACGCCAACGCGTCCTTATTCTTCTCCAAGCCCTTGAGGTCCAGGCCCTTCTTGGTGCGGAAGTCGTGGCTCTCTTCGAGCTCTTTTTTGCATGTGATATACTCATGTTTTAGGCCTGTTTCCTCGTCGTGTTGGCGGCGCCGAAGCGCTGCGGTTTCATGGATGGTGTGGGCTATTTCGTCTTGAAACGCCGATAAAACCGATAGTAGTTTGGGCTCGGACGTGATGGTTTGGACGTCGCTGGAGCTGAGTTCGATGGCGGCCCGGTCCGAACCCGGGTTTTTACGGCTGACCACCGGCAAATCTGCTTCTGGCGCTGCTATCCGCACGTAGATGGGTGCCGACTCGGATCGGAAGTTGTTGATGACATTGACGGCCAAGATCTGGATCTTGTAGACGGTGTTTCTATGCAAATTGCTGAGTCGGACACAGGTGTGCGCCAAAGTTCCAGCATCCTGGCCATTCACCAACACCACAAAGAAGATGTTTTCGTCGGGCTGCGAGGCCATTTGCCAGTGGATGGAAATGTCGTGGCCGGCGATCTCGTGCACGGAAACCACGGGAGTATGGGGGATCTGGATGTTCAACTGGCGGGCCAAGCGGTCCGATGGCGCCAGCAAGAGCTGGAAGCAGCGGAAGATCATCCAGCATAATGAGGGAATGACAGTGAGAAGAACCTCGAGCATGGGGGATATGGGGCCAAAAATGGCACGTTCGATGACTTGAGTGTGTCTTGGAGCAGTGTTGCTTGAATTTTTTGCCTACGAGCTGCGAAGTCGCGCAAGCTAGACTGCAAAAAGCCGGGGTTAAATAGGGGAAGGATATGGGAATAGAGAAAAGAATATGGAAAGAATATGGAAAGAATATGGAAAGAATATGGAAAGAATATGGAAAGAATATGGAAAGAATATGGAAAGGATATGGAAAGAATATGGAAAGAATATGGAAAGGATATGGAAAGAATATGGAAAGAATATGGATATGGAGAATCGCGACTCGTCATCGACTCTCTAGTACCGAGGCCCAGTCAGCTCAACAACCTGATTTAGCCAGCAATCATGTAAAACCTCTGAAAATTATTAGAAATTCATTAGGTCATACGAGTGATATCTGTCAAAAAATGGACAGTTTTTTCGAGTTTGTGTGATCTACGAACTTGAAACAGGTGTTACAGTATTCAAACCAGTGCGACAAATTATTCAAACCATATTTCGAAAAATATTCTTCAAACCAATAATTCAAAATTTCGTACCACTTCGCACAATCTAACCAATTGTCATAATGTTTCACACCAATTCAATAAATTCAATATTTGAAAATTTACATTTGGATTGCTCATATGTACTATACTAGGAGTCCTCCAATCAAGGATCAAACGAAAAATTGAACTAGTTTCTATATCATCTTGAACATAACAACTTGTATTGATTGAATGAATGTGCGAAGTGGTACGATTTATAAATATTGGATTGAATAATTTCTTTAAATAATTTGCCGCACTGGTTTGAATAGTAGAAAAACACTATATGTATAGGACATATTTTGATCAGTAATCATTATAATGATCAGTAATGTTCAATACTTATATCATTAATTATCTCCATTAATCATCTCCATTAATCATCTCCATTAATCATCTCCATTAATCATCTCCATTAATCATCTTCAGATTCTGACTAAAATGTTTTCAAAAGTATTCAAAGCAGCGCGCAAAATTATTCAAAATTTCGCACCACTTCGCACAATCTTTCAAATCAAATGCCACAATCTTTCAACAAATGGCACAATCTTTCAAACAAAATGGCACAATGTTTCACACCACTTTTATTAGAATTCATATTCTGAAATTTAATCTGGGCATTTGCCTCATATGTACTACATTTGGACTCTTCTAATCTGGGGTCAAATGAATGGAACTAAACTAGTCTTGATGTTATCCTATTTAAAAACTTGTATTTGGTTTGAATACAGTCTTTTTCAAAATTATTAAAACCAGTGCAAAATTATTCAACCCATTTCAGAATTATTCAAATCAAAAACATAATATACAGCATAATATGAAACTACTTTAGTTTCATCCGATGTGACCGTTGATTGGTGTAAGAATAGAATAGAGTTTAATAGCAATCTATAAAATATCTGATTACTGAAAACTATTAAAAGTTGGTGTGAAACATTATGCCATTTGATATGAATAATTGTGCGAAGTGGTATGAATAATTTGTCGCACTGGTTTGAAAAACTATGAACAATTTTACATCTGGACGATTGCTTATACATTTAGAGTCCTCCAATCAACGGTCGAAACAGACAAAAATAAACTATCTTCCAGAATATCCTATGTAAAATTCGTATTTTTTTGAATAAATTGAAAACACTATATCCTTATTGGTAACATTTAGACCCGGGTAGCGCATCCGTACATCCCTGGAACGCTCTGATTTAGCCAGGAAATTCCAGAAGCCTGCGCATTACAGTCTTTCAAAATTATTCAAACTAGTGCGACAAAATTACCAGTGCGGCAAAATTATTACCAGTGCGGCAAAATATTGATACCAATATTTCAAAATTATTCAAATCAAAAACAAGTTTAAATATACAGTATTTTTCAAAATTATTCATACCAGTCGACAAAATTATTCATACCAGTCGACAAAATCATTCATACCAGTCGACAAAATCATTCATACCAAATACAAGTTTTAATATACAGCATAACATGAAAACTACTTTAGTTTTGTCCGTTTTAACCGTTGATTAGAAGACTCCAAGAATAGAATAGCAATCTATAAAATATCTGATTACTGAAAACTATTAAAATTTGGTGTGAAACATTATGTCATTTGATTTGAAAAATTGTGCGAAGTGGTATGAATATTTTTGAAATATTGGTATGAATAATTTGTCGCACTGGTTTGAATGATTTTGAAAAAGACTGTATTCTCATGACCCATTTCCCATAGAATATCCAGAACTTCACTTCTACAACATGATACTGGTATGGTATGGTATATAAGCACCAAAGATCCATGGAGATAAAAATACTATAAAGTGATTCCAAGAGAGACTAAGTGAGGAATTTCGACCAATTGTTAGTTATTGTGAGACCAATTGTTATGTCCATTTAATTCATCTCCATTGCATTTGTCTAAATACCACTTAATGCATTATCTGGGCCCTAAAAACTCCTATACTTAGTTAACTTCAAAGCCCTATTCATAACTCCGCTTCGGTCTTCCGGAACATCACGCTAGCAACAAAAAACAAGACCGTATACAAGCCTCCAAGCACTAAAAATGGCCCAAATACCCACAGATCACTCCAAGAACCACCGATCTTCGCCACCAAAAGAATACCCACTCCACCGCTCAAACTATAAAGCCCCGTGATGCTGCCTATGACTCGGTGCTCTTCCTGTAGCGACTTGCCGGCGCGGCTGACCAAGCTCATGGACGAGATTATCACGCCTATCTGCGCCGTGCTCATACAACACACCGAAAGAAAGCACCAGAAGTTGCGGGGATCATAGACTTCCGCGCCACTGCCAACAACACAGAGCAAAAAACTGCCAAATGCTCCCATGGCCCCGGCACATCCTAGCGTATACAGACACCCGTGCCTCTTGGAGTCGATAAGAAGGCCCCAAACAGGAGTTAGCAAAAGCGAAACGGTGGCTGCCACACCCGTGAGAATGGCCAGGAAAATGTACGCATTGTAGCAGTTTCCAGTGGCTGTGGGCTTATTGGCATCGCCGCAGAGCCCGTTTTTCGTGTAGTACTGGTACACCATCAACGGAACAAACATCAGAGACGTGACTGTAGCGGCACGTGCCACAAAGCCGCCTGCATAGGCTAATTGCAACTTCTTGCTGCTTCGAGAAACCTGGATGGCCTCGTTCATGAGGCTCCAGTACGAAGCCTCGGGCATATCCACATTTGGACTTCTTCCTGCCTCTCTTCTGCGTTGGATGCAATCATATCCAAGAAAATACACCACCAAGCCACAGCATACTGCACCAGTCCCAAGAAGAGTGTATGTTGTTTGGAGACTATGTTTGGGTGTCCATGCAGGATACCAGTTTGAGAGTCTGATTGGAAGAGTCAAGAAGAATGAGACTGAGAAAATTGCGCCGAGCCCAGTGCATATTCCTAGTAAAGCGGATAGTTTTCCATTTCTTTCTGGCCATTTGTTATCGAAGTTGTCGATAGATGAGAAGTTTTGGATATTGTCAGTTGAGAAGTTTTGGATATTGTCAGTTGAGAAGTTTTGGATATTGTTAGATGAGAAGTTTTGGATATTGTTAGATGAGAAGTTTTCGGAATTGTTAGATGAAAAGTTTTCGGAATTGTTAGATGAAAAGTTTTCGGAATTGTTAGTTGAGATGTTGGCACCAGTATCAATATTCTCTCCTTGTTCTATTTCTTCAGGTATTCCCTCATAATCCACCAGACGTCTCCAAAAAAGTAATTTTGACCACTCAAAATCAGAGTTATTTGCCTCGTGGAGCATCACCACAGCTACACTCATGACTCCTGACATACCCACAGCAAAAATGGCCCGGAAAATGTACAAGTCAGGAAATGTTGCTTTTGCAAAGTGACCGTAGCCTAAAAATGACACTCCAATGATAAAGAACGCAGCCAACTCCGTAATCCGAGGCCCCGACGCTACCCCCGGCATTCTCCATGCATATCCATTGACCCAATCCACTAAAGTTCCCAAGAGGGGCGCCACGGCTATGGCTGTAAGTTCATCCACTATGGTCAAGGAGCCAATGGTTTCGCCGATTTTGTGGGGGTCTACCCCTATGACGTCAGAGAGGTAGAAGGGCTGTGAAGACAGGAGAAACACGGCAAATGAGATGCATGCAAAGCCAGCAAAGTTGTAGGCAGCGAGATTGGACGCCAGGTATCTCGGGTTTAGAACCATGGTGTAGTGGTGTGGTTTGTTAGCGTGGTAGTAGGGACATATCGGCCTGAATGTGGAGAAAGCCGAACATGGCGTTCCTGTATACATTGCCCTCCAAATAAAAGTTATAATACAGTATTTTTTAAAACTATTCATACCAGTGCGACAAAAATATTCATACCAATATTACAAAATTATTCATACCAATATTACAAAATTATTCATACCAATATTCAAAATTATTCATACCAAGTACAAGTTTTAATATACAGCATAACATGGAAACTCCTTTTGTTTTGTCCGTTTAGCCGTTAATTGGAAGACTCTAGGAATGGTATATAAGAGCAATCGTCCAAATATAAATTTTCTGATTACTGAATTCTATTAAAAGTTGGTGTGAAACATTATGCTATTTGGTATGAAAAATTGTCGCACTGGTATGAAAAATTTTGAAATATTGGTTTGAATAATTTTGAAAAATACTGTATACAGCATAACATGGAAACTACTCTAGTTTTGTGCGTTTGGCCGTTAAATGGAAGACTCCAAGAATAGTATATAAGAGCAATCGTCTAGATATAAATATCTGATTACTGACATCTATCAAAAGTTGGTGTGAAACATTACCATTTGGTTTGAATAATTTGTCGCACTGGTTTGAATAATTTTGAACACTGTAATTTTTAAACACTGTGATGTCAAAATTTCGTGCCTCCCACATTCTAACCAAATGGCATAAAGTTCACATCAATTCATTAAAATTCACTGGTATGGAATCTTCTGGACAATTTTCTTCTGTGTCCTACATGAGAGTCTTGTAATCAAGGATCAAACGACAAAACTGAAGTATTTATAAGTTGTATTTGGTTCGAATGAATGAGCGAAGGGTAACTTTTGAAATGGTTTGAATATTTTTCCGCGCTAGTTTAAATAATTTTCCGCGCTAGTTTGAATACTTGAAATTATACTGCAGACCACTGTTTCTTCGCAGCCTTTACACTTGACATCAGAAACTCCAAGGATTTCACCCAATCAAGCGATACTGAGTAATCAATTAGAGGTTTATGTTTGACCGATATTATAACAGGGTCTTTAGAGTTGCTTTTTAGGAGCCTGGTGTGATGACTAAGTAATTCGGTACTCTACTATTCATCTGATCTGGATCTATCTTCCATTTTTAGATTTTCAATCGTCAAGTGCCAGATTGTTCATTGTATTCTTGCATGACCTTGAGAAATCACTTATATTCATTTCGCAGTTAATTTGGTATCAGACAAGCGGTATTGGGAACTGCGACTGCATAGTATGGCTAATTTCCATAATCTGGGGAACCTAACAAGTATTTATGACTGTTTGATAACTGTATGTTACTGTTTGATGACTATTGTTGACTATTGATGACTATTGATGACTATTGAGACTACTTGTTCTACTAAGTGTTATTCAACGTACCTTCCCAGATTCTAGTTTACTCAGATGGTGTACTACTATAAATAGCTGGCAGAAGTGCTCGTATGGATTAGAACTTTTAGTGGACTCAGATATTATTTCAAGAGTAAATTCATATTGGGTACTACTAAGAGTGCGTATTGTACTAGTGCTACTCATTAGAGGATCAGGGCCAGTAGATAGACCAGTAATAAATCCCATTCTACTGTTTTATCTGCATTATATTTATCTCTAATGTGTGTAATAAGCTGGGTTAAGGATCATAAAAATCCAATTTTTTGAATTGAAATAAGATGTTTGGAAGAATAGAGATGAGTGATTTTCTCTGTTGATACGTGAATTTTTTGAAGTGCGCACTTTGGATGCAAAAATGCGAAGCATTGGTGTATATAGACTGGAGTGTGTAGTGTAGTGTGTAGTGTAGTGTAGTGTAGTGTAGTGTAGTGTAGTGTAGTGTAGTGTAGTGTAGTGTGTAGTGTAGTGTAGTGTAGCATAGTAGTATAGTAGAGTAGTAGTAGAGTAGTAGTAGAGTAGTAGTAGAGTAGTAGTAGAGTAGTAGTTGAGTAGTATACTGCAGTAGTAGTATAGTAGTGTAGTACTAGTGTACTAGTATAGTGTAGTATTCAGTGTTTTTCAAACTAAACCAGTGCGACAAAAATATCAACCCAATATTTCAAAGTTTCGTACCACTTCGCACAATCTTTCAGACCAAATAGTATATTTCACACCAACTTTTATTAATTCAATATTTGAAATTTTATTGGATTGCTCATAGAGTCCTCTAATAAAGAATCAAAAGGACAACTAAACTAGTTTTCATGTTATCTTGTATATAACAACTTGTATTGGTTTGAATAAATGTGCGAAGTGGTAGGAAAATTTTGAATTATTGGTTTGAATAATTTGTCGCACTGGTTAGAATAGTTCACTGTATATATAGGAGAACATGATACTATCAGTTCTGTCTTTTGACCCTTGATTGGAAGACTCCTGAATGAACATATTAGGCAATTTTCCATATTTTAATTACAAATATTGAACTCTATGAGAATTGGTGTGAAACAAGCCAGGTTTATATTTTGCACTGGTTTATATTTTGCACTGGTTTATATTTTGAAACAATGTAAAACTAATAATCAAAATTTACTCCTTCGCACAATCCTAACCAACAAGTTGCTATGTACAGAATTCAAAGAAAAGTTCAGTCCGTTTATCCCTTTTTTCAAAGATTCCATGTGTCATATTACGTAATCGTCCAAATTTGAATTTCAGAATATTTCTTAATAAGTTGGTGGAAACATTACGCCATTTGGTTTAAGACTGTGCGAAGTGGTTGAAATTTTCCAAAGCTTGTTTAATTCTGCTAGTGTGGTAATTTTTTTGGCGCGGTTTGAATACTTTGAAAAACACAAGCTATATGGAGAATTTATTTTCACCCTTTCTATTCAGGCGTCTATCAATATCTTCTATTTTTATAGGGTTTACCTACACATTATATACCTTTAGTATAATTCCATATAATAGAGTCAATTGTCAGTTATTATCCTTTATTTCAATATTATACAATAATGTCTGTCAGTATATTAAAGTGGGCCCCAATTAAAGTGACAACAAAACTAAGCACAAAATTATCAACCAATTTCAAAATATCAAACCAACTTTTAAAAGAATTCAGAAATCAGAATTCTATAACAAGACGATTACTTCTATATTATTCTTGGAGCTTTCCAATTAACGGTCGAAACGGACAAAACCAGTGGTTTCCAAGTTATTCTGTGAATTATAACTTGTATTTGGTTTGATAATTTTGAAATGTTTGATAATTATGAAATTGGTTTGAATTTTGAAATTGGTTTGAATTTTGAAATTGGTTTGAATTTTGAAATTGGTTTGAATTTTGTCGCACTGGTTTCAACAATTTTAAAAAACACTATACTCGCATTCTCTACTTCGCAATGTACAGAAATTTGTGCAAATGTTCCAAAGGCCTGCTTGAAGAGCCAACTTTAATACCTATAACTGGGCCTATACTAAATTTCAAGAAAGATTAACTAGTCTATCAACTATATTCTACTTATACTGGTGTACTAATTATTCAGTGTACTCACTAGACCACTGACTACTGTTGATATACTTATTGGTAGTGCTTGGGTACTTGGTAGTACTTAGTAGTAGATTCTTTCATAACCTTTCCCTTAGTATTGTTTCGTTGATGTTTGAATATGGTTTCTAGGTCCATGGTCAATGGAGATACCCATTCGGCTCGTCATGATACTCACCATTACGACAAATGTTTCATACCAATGCGTCAAATGTTTCATACCAGTGCGACAAATTATTTAAACCAATATTTCAATATTCAAGTTTTAATATGCATAACATAAAGTACTTTAGTTTTGTCCGTTTGGACCGTTGATTGGGAGACTCCAGGAAAAGTATAGAAGCAATCGTCTAAATATAATTTTTCTGATTACTAGATTCTATTCAAAGTTGGTGTGGAACAGTTTCCATTTGGTTTGAATTATTTATCGCACTAGGTTAAATTTACAGTATTTTTCAAAATTATTCATACCAATGGGACAAAATTATTCATACCAGTGCGACTAAATTATTCATACCAATATTACAAAATTATTCATACCAAGTACAAGTTTTAATATACACCATAACATGGAAACTACTTTAGTTTTTTTCGTTTGACCGTTGATTGGAAGACTTCAAGAATAGAATGTAATAGCAATCAGCAGGATATAAATATCTTTTTATTGAGAACTATTCAGAGTTGGTGTGAAACTTTATGCCACTTGGTATGAATAATTTTGTTGCACTGGTATGAATAATTTGGAAATATTGGTTTGAATTATTTATCGCACTAGGTTAAATTTATCGCACTAGGTTAAATAATTTTAAAATTTTGGTACAGTCTTAAAATTGTTCAAACTAGTGCGACGAAATTATTCATACCAAAAACTATTCAAACCATAATGTTCATACCAACTTTTAATAGTTTTCAGTAATCAGATATTTATAGATTGCTATTAAATTTTATTCTTGGAATCTTCCAATCAGCGGCCAAATTGACAAAACAAAAGTGTTTCCATGTTATGCTGTAATAAAACTTGTATTGGATTGATAATTTTAAATTTTGGTTGAATTTTAAAAAACACTGTAAACAGTTTGACTTTAACAAATCTACAATCTTCAATATACTCTGTTATCTAATTCTATCCAACCTAGAATTGATCTGGTCTTACTAATTCATTAGCGACCCACTCCGCCTTAAATCAACCGCACTGTGTACTCACTCGTCAAGTTTAACTTGTCAACACAGGCCTAGATTGATCATGTTGATGTCCTCTTAACATGAAGAATGTCTTGAAAACATATTATTCAAAAAGTAGTATATCTTAGCCTCACCTCTACGGCCCTGTCTATCCTGATTTACTCTAGCTAGCTTTCTCCGTTCATCTCAAGCCAGAGCCACTTGCGCCAAAGCTCGCCCGCCTCATAGATAATGCTATCCATGTACTCGTAGGTGAACTTGTACTCGCTGGTGGAAATGGCCCCCTTCATCTTATCCTTCTGCTCCTGGTACTTCTTGTACTTGTCGCTGAGCTGGAACAGCTTGGCTGGCAAGCGCGAGAGAAAAGTGCGAATCTCGTGCTGGTCCAACTCCACCAACGTATGCTCCTTGGCCTTCAAAAGCGAAAGAGACACGAACACGAGCTCGATGTGCGGATCAATGATGGCAAATGGAATCATCTTCTTGATCTTGCCTCCGCCATCGGAATCCGTCAGATTTGTATCCAGTGACCACAGCGACTCGCGCAGCTTCTTGTCACTATCGATCCTCAACCCACTGAGCAAGTCCTTGAGTGAGTCGTTGAACAGAGACTCGTGCACCTGGTCCTCATCGTCAACAGACCAAAATGCATCGGGGCCCAATTTGTCAAGCACCGCATCCGGGATGTTGAGCTTGCCTGTATAGTAGTTCTGGTCCAATTCGACCTTCCTGCTCTCGGCCCTCCAGCCAAGCATAAGGTCCCATACCCGGCCGCGATCAACACGAGACCATACCTTGGACCCACAGTACTTGAGCCACCAGAGCACCCATTCGTCGTCATACAGCCCAAACTTATTGAGGATCTGCTCCTCCTGAAAGTACACGTACAATTCTGGGAGCAACTTCTGGAAAATGTAGATGAAAAATGATACCCGTTCTTCAATGAGCCCGCCAGTCACCGGCAACGTGGACTTATCAAAAACCATAGACTTGTGGGAGTTACGCTGATTGGCCACTTCTGGTGAATGCAACAACACTAAAGCCAACCGCTCAAATGCTTCGGAGAATGTCAAGTTGCAGATTTGTTCATCGTCAAGAAGCTCCTGGAGAAAATCGCGAAGTTCCGGAACGGAGTCAATGTACTCCTCGTAGTCCTGGAACACGGACCCAATGCAGCTATGTTCTTTGGAAGAAACATCTCGCCCAAGAAGCACCCACGGCTTATGAGGGATGGGAGGGAACCATTCAGCCAAGCCCAAGGCTATCCACGTGAGCGCCTGGTCATACTTGATGATTCTGCCCCACTTGTTGACGAACTTGAGCACCGAACTCTCCAAAATGTCAAACACCTGCAGCTCTGTTTGCAGAAGAGGCTCTTCTGACGACAGAAACGCTATGCGGTGCATGTACTTGCGCAAATCCTTACGGATCTTATGCTGGAGATGCTTTTCTGCGTCCTCAGACTCGCTGTCAGACGAGAGCTTTTCCTTATCAAATTGGTCGGGCTGGAGGAATGGATTCACCACAAACGGATGGTGTTTGAGTAAAACTGCCCATACTTTGAAGCGCAAAAAAGGGGGGATACCTTTCTGGCGGGCCAAGAGTGCCAATCCATGATGGTTTTTGGCCAAAAGATACTTTTGATATTGCAGAAACACGTCTGAATCACAGTGGAAGCTTGGAGGTGCAGGTGACTTGAAGGAAGCAGTTAGGTCTGGGAGATTATTGGTATCAGGGGGATTATGGCCATCAATAAGATTTGAGCCATCACGAAGATTTGTATCAATAAGATTTGAGCCATCACAATTTGTATCAATAAGATTTGACCCATCACGAAGATTTGTATCAATAAGATTTATTGAGTCATGACGAAGATTTGTTGTCCCGCCTGACGGCGGTGAAGAACCCGTACCTCCCTCTGACAGCTTGCAAGTACTCTCTAAAGACGGATTGGTGTTTAAAGACTCGGCGGCGCTAAAAGACATGACTATTCAAACAATGGAATTCTAATACATTGCGGAGAAATGCAACTGTAGGGGTATACTTGGCGGGTAATTTGGGGTCGGGCAGATAATTGGGCTGGAGCCGGACTTTTGTGGTCTGGCTGGGCGAATCCAAGGCGGTCCTGCACAGAGCGGTCGAAAGGGGTGATTCTGCGGAGGAATCTGCGGCACAGGGTCGATTTGTGACGTGGTCACTAGTTTAACCTAGGATAAGAGCAGTCTCTTAGTCTGGAGTAGAGCACTAGCGTTGAGAAATTCTCACTTCGCAGGCTCAAGACTAGGGCTGAACTATATGCAGGACACACCCGTACATCTCCATATTTTGCGGGAGATGCCGCGGACACGTTTAGGCCCGCTCTGGTGGGTCATGCAGCCCGCTTGCAGGTAGAAGCATAGAGACCAGTCTGAGTCAAGCTCCTAGGTCCAGGAAATGACAACCTGCATATAGCACGGAGGCACGGGTTTCTCCAGCAAGATCGCGCACCGATTTTCGCGAGATTTGCATGCAGAACCTCGGGTACTTCGGATAGCCGAATCTCGGGTGTTTTGAAGAGCCGAGTCACCAGCCGAGGCCCTAGTGTAGCCAGGTTCAAGGAACACAAAGTAGCAGGTGTGCACATAGCTTTTCCTGATCCGGAAAGACAATATCATTATTATTGCTGCTCTCACCCAAGCCCTTGAGTGCGACTTATTCTGTGTAATGAAGGGCTTTTACAATATGCTGCTCGGCTAAAAGTGTGCACTACTGCCATTAATTGCTCCAAACTATATGTACCGTCTAGTGCTACATTCTCGGAAATTTTTGTGATTAAGCAATCCCTACTTTTACCAAACCGCTTCTGCCCTACCGCTTCTGCCATAACACTTTTGCAACTCCGCTTTTGCAACTCCACCTCAGCCTCATCGCTTCTGCCACGCTTCTATGTTCAGGCGACGCTCCACGGGCAGTGTCATCCGCAATGGTACGTATCAAGCTCATCTCACCCTTAACTCATGCTAACGACAGCTTTGTACAGTAAACTGCACGGGTTACTGAGCCACGAGCTCGGCGATCTTTCTGCAATGAGCTATGATACCCACGGTCTCAGAGAGCTCGAGGCGCAGCTCCAATCCAAACTCTCAAAACTTCCGTCCAAATCTGATTCCAACGTGAAATCTGAGAATCACAAATCATCCATCCATAAATCTGAGAATCACAAATCATCCATCCATAAATCTGAGAATCACAAATCATCCATCCATAAATCTCTGAATAGCCGCAACTCTTTGAACCTCGACTCTGGTAACCTCAATTCTGATAATCGTAACGCTGTGTCCCTCAACAGATCCAAAAGTTCTCCGAGCTTCCCCGAGGCTTCACGCCCCAAACTACTCCGTAAAGCCAAGACTGTGGATTTTCTTCATGGCACCAAAATACCCTCCTTTATTGATACCTTTTCAAGCCACTTCCGGACGGACATCAACATCACGGTTTTAAAGTGCCTCACCATAATCATTCACTTGTGCCAGACCGGCTCACCTGAATTTTTTTCTTGGCTTGTTTCCCTGTACCGTGCGTTGATCCTGCCGATCCAAAACTTAGTTTTCAACGAGCCTCTCTCGCGCGCCATTCAGCAGAAAGCCCTGTTGGTGATCGAGTATTGTGAAGATCTGAAGGTGCTTGCGCAGGCGCGGACCTTCAGCAAGAGCCTTAAGCTGCAATTACAGCCAGGCATCGTAAACTGAGTTCCATTATAGTTCAATCACCAGTCAGGTACTTAGTCGATTGGGGTTCAGATTCTTTTATTGAATCCATTTTCATTTTTAGTTTAATTGAAGTTTCAGTTCATCTTTGTTAACGTAGTGATTATTGGATATCATTTTGGATATCATTTTGGATACTATTTTGGATAGTCTTTTTGGATAGTGATTATTGGATACTATTTTGGATATTCATTTTGGATATCATTTTGGATAGTCATTATTGATAATCATTTTGGATAGTCTTTTTGGATATTATTTTGGATAGTGATTATAGATAATCATTTTGGATAGTCATTATTGTTAATCATTTTGGGAGTCATTATTGGATATCATTTTGGTAGTCATTATTGGATATCATTTGGGATAGTCTTTATTGAATATTTATTTTGGATAGTACTGGATAGTATTGGATAGTATTATATAGTATTGGATAGTCATTATTGATAATCATCTTGGATAGTCATTATTGAATAATCATTTTGGATAGTATTGTATAGTATTGGATAGTATTAGATAGTCATTATTGAAGAGTCATTATTGAATAGTATTAGATAGTATTGGATAGTCATTATTGGATAGTCATTATTGGATAGTCATTATTGGATAGTCATTATTGGATAGTCATTATTGGATAGTCATTATTGGATAGTCATTATTGGATAATCATTATTGGATAATCATTATTGGATAGTCATTATTGAAGAGTTATTATTGGATAGTATTGATAGTATTGATAGTATTGGATAGTCATTATACGAAAGTATGGGATAGTCAACATTGGATAGTCATTATTGAAAAGTCATTATTGAAGAATCATTATTGAAGAGTCATTATCGGATAGTATTAGATAGTATTGGATAGTCTTTATTAGATAGTATTAGATAGTATTAGATAGTGTTAGATTGGATAGTCATTATTAGATAGTATTGGATAGTACTGGATAGTATTGAATAGTCATTATTGGATACTCATTATTAAAGAGTCATTATTGGATAGTATTAGATACTATTGAATCATCGCTCTATTTCAACTGTTGATTAGTAGCTCCTCACAGAAATTGGCACTATTCTTAGATGGACTTCGCTCTTCACCAGAATTATCTAACCTTGTTGATCATAAAAGTACTTTATTAGTCCATTCTTATCATGACTTAAAGGAAGCATACTTTCAGCCATGCACGCTATTGGTTGGTGAAAAGCTTAATCAAGCAGGTACTCGCCAAAATTGCAGCATAGCCGCAAATGCTATTCACGGGTAGCGGATTTAATGTTGTGATTCAGCCGTCAAAATTGCGACTTGTGAAAAAGAAATACCTAATATGGCACGGCTGTTTCATAGTGAGTCCAGAATATTCACATATGTATCCAGAGGCGCTTAATACCTGCCGTAGATCTGAAACATTATGGCCACCTGATGCATGAGACCAATTGAGTGGTTGCTGCAAATTTCAGCTCGTAATTGCATAAATCGCAAGCATTTTGACCTGGCCGGAGACCCTCTATTAATGCGATATGGAATTTCTTTTTTGTATTTTTGTGTTCAATGTGGTGCGCTCGGTCCAAAGAGGAAATGATAAATTGCTTTTTTGCTCCAGCGTGACTAATGCAGGCCGCACGTGAGCACAACCACCCCTATTGCCTCGTGTATATAAAAGAGATTGCGCCACCTCAATCAACACCACAAACTACTCATACTACTACAATGCAAATCTTTGTGAAAACTTTGACCGGAAAGACTATTACCCTTGAGGTCGAGTCCTCTGACACTATTGACAATGTCAAATCTAAGATCCAAGACAAGGAAGGTATTCCACCTGACCAGCAGAGATTGATCTTTGCCGGTAAACAATTGGAAGACGGCAGAACATTATCTGACTACAACATTCAAAAGGAGTCCACTCTCCACTTGGTCCTCAGATTGAGAGGTGGTATGCAAATATTTGTGAAGACCTTGACTGGTAAGACTATTACCCTTGAGGTTGAATCCTCCGACACCATTGACAATGTCAAATCTAAGATTCAAGACAAGGAGGGTATTCCACCTGACCAGCAGAGATTGATCTTTGCCGGTAAGCAATTGGAGGATGGCAGAACCTTGTCCGATTACAACATTCAGAAAGAATCTACTCTCCACTTGGTTCTCAGATTGAGAGGAGGTATGCAAATCTTTGTCAAGACATTGACCGGTAAGACCATCACTCTCGAGGTTGAATCCTCTGACACAATTGACAATGTCAAATCTAAGATTCAAGACAAGGAGGGTATCCCACCCGACCAACAAAGATTGATCTTTGCTGGTAAGCAATTGGAAGACGGCAGAACATTGTCGGATTACAACATTCAAAAAGAATCTACTCTCCACTTGGTTCTTAGATTGAGAGGAGGTATGCAAATCTTTGTCAAGACATTGACTGGAAAAACCATTACTCTCGAGGTCGAGTCCTCTGACACCATTGACAATGTCAAGTCTAAGATTCAAGACAAAGAGGGTATCCCACCTGACCAACAAAGATTGATCTTTGCCGGTAAGCAATTGGAAGACGGCAGAACATTATCTGACTACAACATTCAAAAAGAATCCACTCTCCACTTGGTTCTTAGATTGAGAGGTGGTATGCAAATCTTTGTCAAGACATTGACCGGTAAGACCATCACTCTCGAGGTTGAATCCTCTGACACTATTGACAATGTCAAATCCAAGATCCAAGACAAAGAGGGTATCCCACCCGACCAACAAAGATTGATCTTTGCTGGTAAGCAATTGGAAGACGGCAGAACCTTATCTGACTACAACATCCAAAAAGAATCTACTCTTCACTTGGTCCTCAGATTGAGAGGTGGCTTGTAATCAGACGGTCTAGTCGGCCCAGAAAAGTTCACCAAAAGTTGCAACTTGCTTTTTCTTTTTTATTTTAGCTAATTATATTGATATAGACGCTACTTTACGTCCCGTAAGTTGAGCGCGATTTTGATCTCGTTCCTCACCACACTAGACAGCGTAGTGTGCTCCAAGTCGCGAAGGTACGCATGCAATTCTGGAAGCAAAGAATCACTCGTATCCTTAAATACCTTCTCAAGCAATTGACAATTCCGAACAAACGCTATGGCATATTTCTCGATCTTATAGGCTTCGTCAAATCCCATCAATATCGGAAAATATTCGCTTAATATGCGCAACGGCATCTCTGAACTATAGCCTTGCAACACTAAGCTAAAAATGTCGTTATATGCAAGACACGTCCTCCATGTCAAGGCCCTGGAATTTGGTGAATTCGAAGCATTGAACTTTTTCATGCTTTCAAAGAGAAACTCCAAAAGCTTCAAGTTCAACGGCTCAAAGCAGATGGCGCTCGCAACGCTGCGTATATAGGAAAGATGCACTTCCTCTAGCGCAACCGCGTCCGAATCTGTCATCTTTTCGTAGTCAACTTCATCCACATCAACCAATTCGGCTTCTCTAAAATATTCATCCGTGAGAATATTAGCCATGACCTGCATATAGCCCTCCAGGATTTCCAGATTAGGAAATACTTTCAAGAACGACGCAGACACCATAACTGCCTTAGCCTGGTATGAGACATTGCGGCGTTTTTGCTCAGTCAAGACGGTCTTTTCGATCATGGCCAATGTGGCCGGGTTATTTTGCACATAGTGTACATTTTTGGTGGCCAACTTCACCAATGCCTGCAACACCAAATCCTTTCCGGTCCACGACTTGCCCTTGCATGCCTCCAAGAGCACATTGAAGAGAAACTCCAACTCCGAATCGGAAAATGAATTGATGGAATCACACAAGTCCACAATAGTGCGTGCCATCAACTGCCGCACCTTGTAGTTGTGAGACTTGACACCGGCTTCGCAGATTTCAAAGATCTCCGCGAAATAAACCTTAACAGCACTGATACCCGAAGCGTTTTCGATCCAGGCTTTTTCAAACACCAGCGCCACTTCTTGGTCGTCATCGTGTTTGCCAATGAAAACAAGCGGAAGAAAAGCCGCCGAAACAGACTCGAACTTGTCCGAGCCACAGTACTTTCCAACTGCCTCACAGCACACCGCTGCGAGTCTCCTGTACTGAGCATCTTCTCCACCAAGATACATATCCTGGAGTTTCCTGCTATACGACACCACAGCGTCTATATCTGCTATTTTGCAGCAATGGCCTGCAGCCACAGCAAAAGACTGTGATACTGCCAGACTCTTGTCTTTGAATTGTGTGGTGCACGAGTCCAACAACTCGTTCCCGTAGGGCTTGATGATGAGCGCGCAGCCAGTGATGAGCTGCACCACCACTCGGCTGGCACACGCCTTAGACGGTAAGCCCACAGATTTCTTGATGGCCTTCTTCAACTGCAGAACCACTTCGGGAAGCATTTGCTCGTCCACCAATCCCAAAAGCCTCTCTATGCCATCCATAAGCGGCGAGTGGCCCAAGCTCTGGAGTCTCTGTGTGTCCACATCATTGGCTGAGAGGTTATACTTTTCGGCATTGAGCACCAAATAGTTGACCACCTCCGGCTCAAGCGTAGACATGAGCTCGATCAACTGCCCAACCAACCGCGGCACATGTGCGCGAATGGCTTTTCCTCCCAGCTTGCAAAGCTTCAAAACCGTGTCTAGGGCAAAAGTCCTCACCTCCTCTGCATCGCTCAAAAGACCCTTGGAGCCCATCAAAAACGGAACCAAGTTATTGACAATACTGGTAGCACTGGCCACCGAAGCTTTGCCCGTGCTCACATCCACGGTTCGCACTAACCATTTGGCCAAGCTCTGCGCCAACTGCAAGCCTTCTTTTCGCACACTTTCCTTGACGTCGTCCATGGACCGGAAACTGAGCGTCCAGATCTCCTCAAGCTTGTCGTCATACTTTTCTGGAGGTTGGGTCTGGAGCAAATTTCCCACGGCAACCACACTGGCCTGGCGAGTTCTCCACTCTCGACTTCCCATTCCGGAAAGAAGCTCTTTGAGAATAATGGAGAAGTTGGCATCCACAGTCTTGGTCCCATCTCGAATCAAAGTCTTCCAGATATCGTTCATGCTTTGGGAAACTGACGTGTTGGGGTCAAACCGGTAACGGTACAACTTGGGAATCAACCTGCGGCTCAATTTCTCGTCGTTTGCCAACATGTGGTCCAAGCTGGATTTCAGAAGAACCGATCCCAACCCGTACGCCATGCCTTTTCTGGAAGACCACAATGCGTTGGACTTCGCCAACGACATGAACTTGTACACCAAGCTGGGATCTCCCACATCCTGTGCTAAGTTCAACACATCTCTGTATGTGGATATCGAGTTGTCGTGGGTCTTCAATACATCTTTTTCAAAAAGCTGCGTATCATGATCCACTGTTCCTGCATAGAGCTGGCTGGATGTATTTGAATCGGTGAAAGACCGGATCAAGCCCTTTACCAATGTCTCCTTTAGGTCGTTATCGCCGAGTTCATAAACGATACTGAGGCCACGAGCGGCGGATTCCTGGAGAATTTCGTCTTTTTCGGTCAAAAACCGCATGAATGCAGAGTGAATATCTGCAGCACGAAGCTTGATCTCCGGCATATGGCTCAAATGCTGAACCATGGCCAAGAGCCAGATGCAGCTTGACCGGCGTAATGAAGGTTTCGTCAACAGAGTGGCCGCAAGAATGTGCAGGAGAATGGGCTCCAATCGGCCTGTTGTGTGAGGAACATAAGCCACGGACTCGCCCTGGATGTCCATATTCTGCTGTAGGAACGAACATTCCCAGCCTCCAGCAAGAATCAGAAACGCATCTCCAGCAGCAAACAAAAAGTCAAATTGCTTTGAGATATGAGTGGAGTAAATGAGCTCTTCAACGGGGAGGAGCTCCGATGAGGTGTTCTGATAGAGCTTCGGATCGGCCAACTCCAAGCAAGCCAACGCAAGAACCAGCTTTTCATGACAGGCCTTGGCCCGTGGCTTCAACAAGCTTTTGAATGTAGCAACGGTGGTCGTGGCTTCTTGGTCCATGATTTTAGGACCCATGACTCCAAATATCGCCAACTGTGCCACGGCATCTGCACATAGGTCATAGAGCCTGGCGTTTCCAAACCACTGGATGAGATTCTGGAGATACGAATGGATGGTCTTTTCCTCGAGCACCTCGAGTCTCTGGCGTAAAGCTAATCGAGACACCAAGTAGGCCATACCAAGAATAGATGGGCCATGAGAGGATTCGTTTAGTCTCGAAAATGTATTTCGTATGGCAGTCGCTTCGTGGACCGGATGAGTCACAATCACTGCCAAAAGTTCACAGAGATCTTTGGTGGCCACATCTGGAGAACTGCTCTTCTCCACAAGCTTTAGCAAAGGATCCGCGAAAACACCCAACGAGCCTACCGTATCGGAAGGAGACATTGACACCAAGAGCCTAAGAACAGAGCTGAGTTCGGTCTTTTCCTCTTCGAGTGCATGAAAGCACATCTCGATAAATAGGAAAATCGCATCTTTCGCAAAACTTTCTTTCTCTTCCATTGGAGTATCGCATCTGGACCGCACAAGAATCTCGCCCGTCAAAAGCTCTCGCACGCGCTTATCGGATTCCAAAGCCTTCTCTATTCTGTGGCCCCAGTCTTCATCCACAACCACAACAGTGGATTTTCCTTCAACGGCCAGCATCACCAACAACTTCAAAGTGAACTTGATGGCTTCGCCTATGCAGTTTTTCAAAGGAGAATTTCCTTGCAACGCTGCATTTAACGTCATCACCATATCCTGGAAAGACGGGAAGACGAGGCCGGAATCCTGGGTCTGAAGAAGTGGGTCGGATGCAAGACTGAAGAGGTACGGGTCCAAACCGCGCCGCGCTTCATCAATGGTTTCCGGCCCATTCATTTTCCATAAGCCAAGTAGGCATAGAAGCCTGGCGTCCGAGTCCAGAAACGGAAAGCACGCGTTCACGTACTTGACTGAAATGTATCTGCAGGCAGAAACACAGGCATCTGAGCTCGTATTCGATAAGTAACCCGAGGCAATACGTTTGAGGCGAGCCTTGGATTCACTTGGCAAGAACTGAAGCTGGCCTGCGAGACTAGAAAGACAGTTTTGCAAGCATGATCGTAAATCCACAGGCTCACGTTCCAACGAGTCGAAAAGAAACTGCAAGTAGCCCAAATCGCAGTTCCAGAGCAGCGGAGTGTTTCTCATGACCTCAGTGAGCGTCTCGTACTGAAGTTCTCTCAGCGCAAGAATGGTGCGGCTGCTCTGAGTTTGCGAGAGATTTGAAATGGGCCAGCCCTCGGCCATGATAGTCTCTTTGAGTCGGAGGGCAATGGACGAATTGAACTCTGCATCCGTAGAGGAACTGGCATCCAGTGTCACCTTCTTGACAAACGATATGGCAGTCTGCCGCAACCTGGCGTATGTGGACAGGAGCCCAATGTCACAGATGTGCTTGACTTGCGGGTGGTGGGCCATATCGGCCTTGTAGAGAAGGGCCAAGATCCTGTCCTGCAAAACCTCCTTGACCGGAGGAGACTTGTTCTGGACGCCGGTGAAGAGCAACGCCAAGCGGTCTATCAACGGCAGATCAAGCTCGTAGTCAAGCTTGCGGAACCTCGTGTAAGCTGGCTCGTTGATGGCAGAAAGAGGGTCCACGGAGGCAATAAGAAGCGGCAACACTAGGGCCGAGTCAGAAAAGCCCACCTTCAAGAACTCGAGGAGGCGGCACTTGGAGTCGGTCAATTCGCCCACAGTTTTGTAGGATACACCAGCATCCTTGGTGAAGAAATTGGCATCTTCAAAGCTCAACCCAGGCATCTGTACCACATTCGGGCCTGGGTTGGGTAAGAGGAGGAAGAAGCGGCCAATGATCTGGCACAAGTACTTCTCAGACAGCGTAGACCCGGAAAATAAGAACGAGCTCATGTTTTCTGCCTCAACAGAGCCCTTTTCGGGAGCCCTCCACGTTTGCAATAACTTCACTAGAATACTGAACAAGCGGGCCGCCACCGCGTTCGATAACGACTCCATTCCCACAATGACTTTTGGTACCAATGCGCGTTGGGCCTCTGGCAGCATGCGCTCCACGCCCTTGGATAAAAACAACAACGAGTATAGGCTCACGGCACTCAGATCGATATTTGCGGCCACTTTCGGGTTCTTGGCCTGGTCTAGAAGAGCATCCACGGGCAACTGGAGGCTGCGGGCTGCGGAGATGCGAGGAAAGGTATTCTTGATCAAATTGAAGACTGCCTGGCGCACATCTGCACTTGGACTGGCGAGTTTGAGGAGCACAGGCGCCAAGTACAGTTGGAGAGCATTTTGGAGCTGAGAGTCTGTTTCAGCCAATGCCAAGCGGAGGTCGACTTTTTGAACAAGCTCCAATTCTGCCATTGAAGATTTTGGATGAAGCTGGGTATTGAGTGATGGATTGAGTGTAGTGGCGTAGTGGAGTGGTGGTGGTGGTAGAGTAGTAGTAGTGTGGTAGTGTAGTAGTGTAGTAGTAGGTGGCGGCGATATCGCGCGCAGTATGCTTCGGATATGGATGTTATTCAAGTGAGAACTAGATACGAGGTAATGTACTATAATAAATAGAAAATAGAATGGTTTCATATGTACCCTCTATTGGCAATTATAACTTAGTCTGCAAAACCCAGCGACATTCCAGTCTCGTACACCATTTAAACTAACTCTCTGATTATATGGTCCTGAACGGTCGCATACATAGGAATGCATAACACCGAGTAGATTCGATTCTCTGAAGAATCATACCAATTATGTATCTGACTGAGATAAGAAATACAGATAGAGTAGTGAAATAGAGTAGTGGAATAGAATAGTGGAATAGAATAGTGTAATAGAATAGTGTAATAGAATAGTGTAATAGAATAGTGTAATAGAATAGTGTAATAGAATAGTGGAATAGAATAGTGGAATAGAATAGTGGAATAGAGTAGTGAAACAGAATAGTGGAATAGAGAATGGAGTGAATACAGTCTTTCAAAATTTCATACCAGTGCGATAAATTATTCAAACCAATATTTCAAAATTATTCAAACTAGTGCGACAAATATTCAAACCAAATAGCATAATGTTTTACACCAACTTTTTATAGATTTCAGTAACTAGATATATTATATCTGGACGATTGCTATTACATTCTATTCTTGAAGTCTTCCAATCAACGGCCAAACGGACAAAACTAGAGTAGTTTCCATGATATGCTGTGTATTAACTTATATTTATAATTTTGAAGTATTGGTACAGTATTTTTCAAAATTTCATACCAGTGCGACAAAATTATTCATACCAATATTACAAAATTATTCATACCAAATGCAAATTTTAATATACAACATATCATGAAAACCACTTTAGTTTTGTCCGTTTGGCCGTTAATTGGAAGACTGTAAGAATGGTATATAAGAGCAGTCAGCAAGATATAAAATATCTGATTACTGAAAACTATTAAAAGTTGGTGTGAAACATTATGCCATTTGGTTTGAATAATTTTGAAATATTGGTTTGAATAATTTTGCGCGCTGGTATGAATAATTTTGAAATATTGGTATGAATAATTTTTATGAGAATGAGAATGAAAATACAGTGTTTTTTAAACCAAACCAGTGCAACAATTAATCAAACCAAAACAAGTTCTTGTATATATGATATCAAGAAATCAGTTAAAAGTCTTTTTGACCCTTGATGGTATTGTAGAAATCCCAAATCTACAAAGGTAACCCTCCAGGTTAACATTTTTGAAGATTGGATTCTAATAAAAATTGGTATGAAACATTATTCTATTTGGTTTGAAAGATTGTGCAAAGTGGTAGAGTGTTTTTCAAAATTATACAAACTAGTGTGACAAAATTCTTCAAACTAGTGCGACAAAATTATGCAAACCAGTGCAATTATTCAAATCAGTGCAATTATTCAAACCCAATGGCATAATGTTCACACCAACTTTTAATAGATTTCGGTAATTAGATATTTATATCTGGACGATTGCTTTAATATACTATTCTTGAATTCTTCTAAAAGGTCGAAACGGGCAAAACTAAAGTAGATGCTGTATATTAAAACTTGTATTTGGTTTGAATAACTTTGAAAATACTGTATGAGAATGAGAATGAGAATGAAAATGAGAATGAGAATGAAAGATGAGAATGAGAATGAAAGATGAGAATGAGAATGAGAATGTGGTAACTATTTAAATGCAAAATTCAAGTAAAAGCTTATGACCTAGCAATTGAAGTGTTTATATAAAAATCAGATAAATCAATTTGTACAAAGATAGGATTTATGAAGTATTTGAAGAAATGAGAAATATTAGAAATGTAAAGATATGAGGCATTAGAAATTAGAGCTAATCAGATAATCACAGGTATAAAATTATGAATGTGAGAGTATATAAAATAATCTCTACTAATCACTATACCTTACCTTCCTAATGGAACCACACGACTATCACATACAGTATTTTCAAAATTATTCAACTAGTGCGACAAATTGTTCAAACCAGTATTTCAAAAGTTTCACACCCATTCGCACAATCTTCAATCAAATAGAATAATTTCACACCAACTTTTAACGAGTTCAATATTCAGAAATCTTAATTTCGAGAATTGCCTTAAACTTACTCATTTGGAGTCTTCTATCCACAGACAAAACGGAAAACTGAACTAGTTTATATGTGCCCTATATACAACAAATTGTGTTTGGTTTGAAGGTCAGGGGTACCTTTTAATTATTGGTTTGAATAATTTACACGGTTTGAATAATTGCACTGGTTCGCGACAATTCCCTGGTTTCAATAGTTTTGAAACACTGTAAGTGCGAAGTATAATCGGGTGTACGGGCTTGTTGAAGAAGAAAATTGGAGTCTATACATTAAAAGCAGTTGCATCAGCTGGGACGATTATGTAAGTATTGAGTTTATTATTCAAGTGTTTTGAATTCAAGACTAAACTTTACTAAAATATTCTTAGACTGATCTTGATAGCGTGTGGCATGGCTGGAGCATGTGCTTCCTTAATACTAGCGACAGAGCAATCCAGATATCCTACAACTTGAACAGACTAATTTTCCAACAGAATAAAATTAACAGACTAATGTTTCCAACTAATTAAATTTTGACTCAGACATGGTCACCATGTGAGTACTTCCAAAGGTAATTGCAGATTAAACAATCTGTAGCTCCTGCATGACCTACTTCATTTAGGAAATATTACTAGACCCACTAAAAAGTTAATTCATTCGAGACTAAGTACTACAAAATTCTTCAATAGCTTCTAGTTCCATAAAACCATGGCTCATATGATTGTAGAGTTAAGCAGGTTCATGTAGCCTTTGACTTGGTAGCCTCAGTCACTTCGTCACTGATCCCTGCCATTTCTTCTGCAACAATGACAGTTTTAATACTTGCAGAATAAGTAATGCCTTTATTCCCATGTATCTCGTCCATCTTTCAGTTTCTCACTTCTAGGTGTTCTTGTACTCCCTTAAAATCACTGGAACAGACGATGGAGGTAAGGCACCCAATTCTGTCACCACCTTATTGATATACTGCGGCGGAGTGAGATCATACATCACATTCAAAATATTGATCTGAGGCAGCTTCTCCCAATCATGCAATGGGTTGGACACGTCGGATTCCGGCTTTTCCTTCTTGTCCGTGGCCCGCTTCGGAGCTTCAGCCTCCTGCAGCTTGATGAACTGCTCAAGAGCCAACGAACGTCTTGGCGGAGGCTGCTTTAAATTCACGTTGATGAGCAAGTCGTTGGGGTCGGCCAATTCGTTGGTGGTGACCGAGTCCAACTGAACGCGGTCGGAAAACTTGATAGACTCACAGCATGTGAGCACAGAAATGTTTCTGCGGTTGCACATCATCGCAATCATGGCCGTACCAACGCGACTGTACAAGTGGCCGTTGGAAAGCATGGCATGAGCTCCCAAAAATGCCAAGTCCACATCTTCCAAGATCGTCAGCGACAACAGGTTCATCAACACATAAGTGACCTTAAGCTTGTCCTGGGTGATGGTAGGGGGGAGGTGACGGGACGGGAAATTGGAATCTGGCCGCATTCGGGTCTCGGAAAGCGCCGAAAGCAACTTCTTGCCCTCGAACAACGGATGTGAGTCCACAATCACCAAGTTGAAGGACTTGTCTTGGTCCAAAACGCAGTACTGGAACAATTTGAGCAACACCTCGGAGTGGCCAAACGTGAGAACCGTACACCCATTTGTAATGTGATGCGACGAGTTTTCTATAATCAACTGATCCAGCAACTCAATGCGGTCCCGTATAAAGTCATCGATTCTCTGGCACAACAATGCTTTGGCGTCGAGCTCCGGTGTGTCGATGGAAATGTGCGAGATTTCCTGTTTCAACCAACGAATACCATTTCCCATTGATAACGAGAGCGGCCGGGCACTCTTCAAGTACTCGATTTGGTGTGACAAATGGCCTGTCAAGTGTCGCGTCAACGTGGTATTCTCAGGCGTCTCGTAGTCCTGGATTACGGCCTGGAAAACCTTGAGCATCTCGCGTAAACGAGCCGTGGATCCAACGATCTTGTGGCTGGCAAAATTGAGCGATAACGTGAGGATTGCTGGGTGCACAATGTGAGACACCGTGGGCGACTGGGCGTTTCTCTGCTCACGGGTCTCCAAGTGGCTGAAAAGCGCCGGAATTTTGGTCACATCGTTTTTGTATACGGCCTGGCTCAACTGCTTCTTCAAGTTTGTGTTTGTAGTCTGCTTCCTCTTGTCGATTTTCTGCTGAGCTAGCTGCTCCTGCTGTTCAGGGCTAATACCTAGGGCTTCTTTGTGGGCAGACCGCTTGGCTGCCTTTTCTTTTTTCTTGAGCTCTTTGAGCTGTTTGTTGGAGAGCTTGGCCTCGCTTTTGTCGGCTCCGCTGGGCTCTGCTTTTGGTTTTTCGTCTGCCATGAGGTGTAGGTAATGAAGAGAGGCGATGGTAATGAGCACAGTCGTGCGCGGCCAAGAGTGATAACTGAGTGTTTTCAAAATTATGCAAACTAGTGCGACAAAATTATGCAAGCCAATATTTCAAAATTATGCAAGCCAATATTTCAAAATTATGCAAGCCAATATTTCAAAATTATGCAAGCCAATACAGTCTCTTTCAAAATTATTCATACCAGTGCGACAAAATTATTCATACCAATATTTCAAAATTATTCATACTAGTGCGAAAATTATTCATACCAAATGGCATAATGTTTCACCAACTTTCAATAGAATTAATAATCAGAAATTTTATATCTGGAAGATTACTCTTATATGCTATTCTTGGAATCTCTTAATCAGTGATCGAAACGGACAAAACTAAAGTAGTTTCCATGTTATGCTGTATATTAAAACTTGTACTTGGTATGAATAATTTTGTAATATGGTATGAATAATTTTGTCGCACTGGTATGAATAATTTTGAAAAAGACTGTATTTCAAAATTATTCAAGCCAATATTTCAAAACTATTCAAGCCAATATTTCAAAATTATTCAAACCAATATTTCAAAATTATTCAAACCAATATTTCAAAATTAGTCAAACCAATATTTCAAAATAAGTCAAACCAATATTTCAAAATTATTCAAACCAATATTTCAAAATTTCGCACCCACTCGCACAATTTTTCAAACATTTTTATCAGGAATTTATCAGAATTCAATATTCTATTTTAATCTGGAAATTGCCTCATATGTACTTCATTTGGAGTCTTCCAATCAACAGTGAAATGGAGGAACTAAAGTGGTTTCCATGTTATCTTGTATATTAACACTTGTATTTGGTTTGAATAATTTTGAAATCAACTGATTTTTAAACTATTTAAACCAATATTTAAAATGTATCACTTCGCACATTCATTCAAACCAAGTACAGTGTTTTTCAAAAGTATTCAAATCAACGCGCAAAATTATTCAAACCAATATTTTGAAATGTTTCGTAGCGCACAGTTTTTCAACCCAAATGAAATAATCTTCACACCAACTTTTAATAGAATTCAGTAATCAGAAACTTTATAACTGGACGTTGCATGTATATGCTATTCTTGGAGTCTTCCAATCAAGGGTAAAAACGGAAAAGAAAAGTGGTTTTTATGTTATCCTGTAAATCAACACTTGTATTTGGTTTGAATAATTTTGACATATTTGAATATTTTGAAATATTAGTGAATATTTTTGACATATTTGAGTATTTTTGAAATACAGTATTTTTCAAAATTATTCATACCAGTGCGACAAAATTATTCATACCAATATTTCAAAATTATTCATACCAATATTTCAAAAATGTTCATACCAGTGCGACAAAAATATTCATACCAAATGGCATAATGTTTCACACCAACTTTAATAGTTT